>JAPMOQ010037938.1:146221-184014 GCA_026543055.1 Argiope trifasciata | reverse complement strand
CGGGTAATGTGTGTTTGTAAAGCGATTCTTTGGGGGTCGGATGGAGCTGGTAATGTGTGTTTGTAGAGCGATTCTTTGGGAGTCGGATGGAGCGGGTAATGTGTGTGTGTGTGTGTATGAAGCGATTCTTGGGAGTCGGATGGAGCGGATAATGCGTGTGTAGAGCGATTTTTGGGGGGCTGGACGGGATGGGTAATGTCTATATGTATGGAGCGATTTTGTGAGGGTTGGACGGAACGGGTTATTTGTATTAAGTGCGTGGAGCGATTCTTTGAAGATTGGACGAAACATGTTATTTGTATGTTAATATTTGTTATAACAAAGCGTTATTTAACTATCTAAAAATTTATAATTCTTACTCATTTATTTAGATGAAAAATAAAATATTTTTATATCGACCCGTAGTCTCTTCCCATTAATCATGTGGTGACATTTAGATTCCCTTTTAAATTCAGCACCATTTTTTATTAACTGGCCTTCCCGTTTAAATACAAATGTTCTATAAAGTTCTATTTACTCTATATGTGGCAGTTTAGTTATATCAACGTCCTGTTTTGAAGCAACGCTACGGCTATTTTGAGATGGACCTCGTAATTTTGAATCTCGGTCAGATAACGAGGACGACACCTGAGCTGGCACCCCGTCTCCACACCAAATCACACCAGTGGGAGGACATTTAGCCCCAACGGATTAAACGTGCACCAGACTCGCGTACCCGATAGTTTTTCGGAGGAATCTAGCCTCGAACTTGAAACCCTCCTGTTCCGAAGCTGAGCTTTAACAATCAGGCTACCACGGCCTCCATTTATTCGGCGAAACAAACAAAGAAAACGCACATGTTGCACAACTCCTGGGATTAACTTTTGTCAACATAGACTCCGAATCTAAATTATCCTACTTCATTTTCTAAAACCTCTATCAGCTCTTCTTGATTTATATATTTTTTCAAATATCGTTTAAGCTATTTAAAATCTTTGAAGATATCTCAATCAAAGTTCGCTTCTGTTGATATCGAATCCAAATGTTAGTAGAAACTTTTTAATCCCCGTAACTTCTGGCCGTTTGCCGTATAAAAAATTTTTTGAACGTAATTTTTGATGACTTAAATCTGACTCTTCTAGAATTCTTCGGTTGAAGTGCGTTATTTCTTCGCAAATGGACTACGCTTCTTCGGTGACTCTTCTATTTTTAGATAAGGCATTTAAAATAGAAACTCATTTTTCATACTAAAAGTGGGTTCAGAGGCTTATTATTGTCCGCAAATATTGTCTCTCTGCTGTTGTCCCGGCATTGTCCTCGTGCGAACACTTGAGACAACTCGGACAAAGTTTGTCCCGAAGAGGCAATTATTTGCCATTGTCCCGCTGTGGTCACGTGATTTTTCCAGAAGTAAGCGTGATCTTCTATTACGGGCAATAAGCCTCTTCTGAACCCACCTTAACGCTAACAATGCAAGGTATTTTAATTGTATTATTATAATTTTGATGGAAATTTGTTATTAGTGAAGGGATTTTGATTCTACTTGATTAAAATATCTGCCAACAATAATACTGTTTCGACTGAAATATTTCATAGGTCTAATATATTTTAAGTTGAAAATTTTTTCAATGAATTAAATTAATTTATCCGTTTATATATAAACCTTTTTTTGTGTGTATGTGTGTACTTATTCTTCTTATTTCATGCGACATATTTTTATTAATCTTCTCTGTTTCGAATATTTCTCGTTTAGCAATAAGCAAAATTCAGGAAAACGCACAAAATTATTTTGATCATATCCAGAGCTGACAATTGCGATAGGATTTGAAAGCTGATAAAACTGTCGACGGTGCAGGACCAGACTATCATATAGGAAGAAACTATGCAACTGCATACAGTCCCCAGTGTGTTTCCTACTTGCTTGATTCTTCGACTTTTCGAAGGTAGTACATAGACTACCTTCCACATTTTTTGATTAGTTCAATGCTAAAATTTGAAATGGTGAAGGGAAATTAATTATGAATTGTTTTTGTTAAATACATCAGTATCTCTCGACCTCAATGGTTATATGCTAATCCGTTTTCAAGTATTGAATTCATAAGAAAAGTTCAGTTCTTTGTGGTAAGCTCAATTTAAAAAATAAAAGCAGTTTTGCTTTTTGTGTACATTTTTATTGAACAGGTTACACATTTGATGTAAATCTTATACATTGACGTCTTTCTTCTGAACAGTTCAAAAGCGGTCGGAGCTTTTTGAATTTTTATTTTTTGATATCACTATTAAAATGAAATATTTTTATTCTTTAAATTTAACATCTTTTAATAAAAAGCTAGAAATTAAAAATATTTTTTGATAGTTTTAAGCCTGAAAATTGTAATTTTTCTAGCTACATTCATTTGTATATTCAAATTTGCATAGTTTGAATTTTTAAATATATTGACTAACGATTCTGCCAACATTGAATGATTTAAATTTCAGTTTATCAATAAGCTTATGGAAAAAAGTCCGTGTTTGTTTGCAAATAAAAGAAATACTAAAATCATGTGAGAATATTGCCACCGATGTTTTTAAATGGCTGAATTTAGTTGCTAATTACTTTGAACTGATGCTACGTCATTAGGCAGATGAATGCATTTCCTGATAGGAAAAAGGTGTGAAACAAAGAGGATTGAAGATACAGACATAATAAATGATTGTGTTGAATTTTTTACATCCGAATAAGATTATTATAATCAATTCCGGCTTTGAAATGATCTTAAAAGGGGAAAACTACTGGACCATTGCTATCAAACTTCATGATAATTTTAAAGAAATTCATAAATTCTTTTCATTTCCAAAACTCCATGACAGAAGTAAAACGGAACAGTATTGTAAAACAAAATAGGACATGACATTGGTTTAAAATGTGTTTATTCGTTTCCAGCTGATTAATATTAAAAGTATTTAAGAAATAATAATCAAGTTGAATGTAATGAAAATAACATAAAACGAGATATGAAATTTTAGATATGAAGTTGTAATACGATGTTATTAGCAGCTTGAAATTTTTTTTAAAAATTTTCTTCAGACTTCTACATGGATAGATTGAAATAAACACACGATCCTGGTCTTAAAATGTTGATGTAGCAGCTTCTGATGAGTTCAAATATTTCAATTCTCATAACCAAATTTAGGGTATACACTAGATTTCACTATGTTGTAACAATTAGAGAATTTTTCATTAAATTGTAATTTGGTATTTTAGTGTATAGAATAAGCTATGGTATTGCTTGTACAGAGTAATTAAAGAAACTTTTTTTCTTTCCAGCTCCAAGACCTTAAGGAAAAAAAATTTCAACACAAAGTGGAACCATTTCTTGGAACCATTCCAATCTAAAAACGGAAGATTTCAAGATATTTTCCTCAGTCTTACATATTGGTGGCACTGAATTGAAAGTTGGGTCAAATGGATTTATTGAAAGAATAACCGTATACGATAAGAACCTTCTTCCATTCGTGAGCTGAAGCGCAGAAAGTTTCTTCAATCTTATTCGGCTATAAGTAAGATCGTTTGATTTTTGTATCTTAACGTAACACGTGAATGTTAAAGATGGAAACGATTAATTATAAGTAATAAAGTTGTGATATTTTGGTCTAGTGTATTCTAAAAAATCCGAATTGTTAGTTAATAAGGCTGAAATAATTGTCAAATAATGAGCTGAAAGGATTCGAAGTGTGAAGATTATTCCTTTGGAGGTCGAAAGAATTTTCAACGTTTCTCTTGTACTGTTCATTTAAAGGGCGTCGAAAATTTACCAAAAAATGAATTTTAATTTTATAGCAGTTTAAATGTTTTTAGGGCTTATTCTTATGCTCGTTCCATCTAAGTTTTGTTTTCTTCTATTACCCACTAATAAATTGCGTGATGTAGTGACTTATTACTTAATATGCCACTAGTGGACATTTATCGTGCGAGTATTTTGAATTGCTTTGATCTCATGAAGTGTAGACACTAAAAATGATTGAAAGCCTTATTGAAGGAACTTAATAGACCGTTTTTATATAGATTCCGATAGAAAGATTGCCTCTTTTAATGGGTCTCATGACAAGACATCAGGAAACTTTCCTCTCTTCTTTACCGATCGTAGCCCCTAGAACCCAAAAGCATGCTTCGTTCAAAAATATATACGTATATGTGTACAATCCTATGATTGTTATCTTGTAAACAGGATACTTAGATTTTGTTTGGTTTATAACCAAACAAATAATGAGCTTTGATTATGTTGTCAGAAACATAAAAATCTCGGACGTTCGTAATTGATATTGAAGATAGAAAAATAAATCCAACTATCTAAACTAGCTCCAAAAATAAGATAATATATATATTTGCAGTTGTACGATAATTGCAATTGTTTTGAAGTTAAGAGCTAAAAGTTGATTTTAAAACTCTAATTTTGACAGTCTGTCACTATTTTGTGTTGGGAAGATAGTAACTTAAATGCAAAAGATTTTCTTTTCCATTTCAGCTTGCCGAGAGGAATTGTTTTTAAATCTATATGAATATCAAAACGAAAGACTGAAAATGGCTAATTTCGAAAAGATAATTCAGAAAAATTTATATCATGAATAAAAAAATCACTGCTGCAACGCTAGATTTTAAAAGTATATATTAAAAAATAATTAAGAAATTTCTGATTGTATCTGTGGAATTTCAACGGAAGTAAATAAAATTGCTGAATGATCCATTCTTGAAAATATATTAATTTTTGAATACCTTCTGCCTATTAATGCATGAAATATTAAAAGAAATAACAGTGATAGTTCTGTCAATGCATTCATTGGTATATGCTTGGCTCAGTTTGGCCTGGTGTGGCTCTTGCTCCAATATACCACACACAAACCCAAATAACAACCATTTATTGGTAACTAAATTTTATCAAATTGGACATTTCTCATCGGACATGGTTGCAATCAATTTTGCTAAATTACACTATTTATGTTAATAAATTACTCAGACAACTCAGTGTAGCATTCGTTACAATCACCACTTTAATATATTTTTATAAGCAACTTGTTCAGCTGGAAGTTATTTTAACTATCAATCAGTTTGTGTCTATTTTGCATTAATATAATTTAATAATCACAAACTAAATATAGCTTAATATAGATTCGTGTAATTTCTCATTATCGTAACATAAACATTTTTCATAGAAATTTAGTTTTTCTAATTCTGCATAATATTTGATAAAACCAAATTGGCATTTTCGGAAAGAAATCCTATTAATGTCTGACGTTATCATTAAATGATTTCTTTTAAGATTTGGTTTAATGTAGGAATCTGTCGATTTTCTCATGGCTGGTCACCGTATTTTGAAGACTGCTTTTCAAAATATGTGGAAGTTTTAGATAGATTACAAAAGTTTCGATTTTGATGAATAAGTCCTTTTGTCTTATGCGTGTAACTTCTTTAAAATATAACTTATATTTTCAACTATATTTTGATAAAATGAATTTTTGCTTTTAGAAAACCGCTTTTGAATTCAATAACCCGTATTTGTTAATATGCGATGTCTAACCTCAAATTCTTAAATAATTTGAAAAAAATATACGTATATATTGAAAAGAAAACTGAAAGAAGCAATTTGAAAGAAAATGTATAAAACTAAATTGATTTTAAACTAAATACGAAAAACCAGTAAAGTTTTATGTTCAAAAACAATTCTTAATAAATGCATTAGGTCTTATGATATACATACTAAAAAAATAGTTTTTGCCCAAAGATGACCATAATAAGCGGATTTGGTGAAATAATTTTGAAAAATAAGCTAGAATTGACTAGTTTAATATTTCTGCTTGAGATTTACACATAAGATTTGATTCCATTTGTGTTTATTTAAATGGGTAATTCATATCTTTGCAACAACCCTCGGCAATAACACACTAAAGTAACTCTTTTATTAAATACAACTCTACGAATCGATGTGGGCGAACATAGGTCATGATGAAGTTAATCAGAATAATATATGTAGTAGTGATGTCCTTGTAGAAAGAATGTTAGTAAAACTGATTGTGTAAATAATCAAACGTGCTTCTTCGCAATGGTTATGTGAAGCTTCAAAACTGTGTGAGAAAGATTAGGAATAGTAGATCGTAGTTATAAGTTGCATGAAGAAAATGCAAGTCTTGGCAGAAGCAGTGTTTGGATATGTGGGTACATGGTTCAGAATAGGTGAAATACACAATAGCCCTTCTTAGATTATTGTAATCAAAAGGATTACAATAATCTTATTAAATTCTTTTATTTCATATAAATGGGTGGTGTTAATACAGTTTGTTGAAGAGAAGAAGTTAGATTACTGAATTTCGTCGAAGTGGGTGATATGAGGCATAACAATTTTGAGTCTTGTAGAAGTGAATATTGAACGCTGTGAAAATTTTGGGACTGGACGGATAACTAGTGTTCCGGGACAGGTGAATTGGATCCCCTACAGTAGGTAATGTTTGTGAAGCAATAACTTAGGAACTGGTCGGAGTGGGTAATGCATGTGGGGTGTGAAAATTGGGAGGCTGAACGCAGCGGGTAATGTGTGTGTGAGTAGAGAGAATTTCTTTGGAGGCTGGATGGAGAGGTTAATGTGTGTAATGTGAATATTTGAGGGCCAGAAGAAGTGGGTAATGTGTGTTGTGTTAACATTTGGGGCCTGGACGGAGTGGGTAATGTGTGTTGTGTGAACATTTGGGGCCTGGACGGTGTGGGTAATGTGCGTTGTGTGAACATTTGGGACCTGGACGGAGCGGGTAATGCGCGTGTACGAATAGAATTTTGGAGGCGGGGGGGGACTGGAAGGAGAGAGAAATGCCCGTGTGTGGAGAGAATTTCGGGGACTGTGTGAAGTGCGTAGTGCGTGTGTGTGGAAAGATTCTTTGAGGGCTGGACGGTATTTGTAAAGTATGTGTGAGACTTGAAAACTTGAATGTTTCTTGAAGTGGGTAATGTACGAGTGTATGTATGTATGGGGTGATGATTAAATGCAGGTTATCAGTGTGCGAAAGAATTTTTGGTCGTGACCGAATGAGCTGTATATTTAATGAAAACTGTCGTGACGGTTTATGGATCAGATTCTTCAAATCATAGCAATGAATAATGTGAAGAGAATGTCTAGACAATAGTGGAAATGATTGAAGTATGATTGTATGAATTCTGTCGCCGAAGACGGTTTCTTTGGCAAATTAGGTTGTCAACCTACATGATCTCCTTTTAACCACGGTTAAATATTAAAATTTTCTTCTAGTGACCTGAATAGGAGAAAAGTTATTTTAGAAATTCAGTGGGTATTTATATTCTCAGTTGATTAAAACAGTTAATTCGCAAGTTTATGTATGCATTTTCTAACACTTAATATCAATAATAATTTTGTAAATAAAAAGGGACCGATAGAAATCTTTAGATTTACAAATAAAAGAATTACTTAAATGTTAATTATGCAAAATTATACAAACTATTTAAATTAAGATATTATACTTTAAATCATAGCTCAATTTTTTTTGTCCTTAATGTTTTCATAATAACTAAAGAATTTTTTCGGTACGGTTTTAAAAAATTGTTTCCCTCGTTAAATTAAGCCATGGACACGGATTTTATTAACATAGGACTTCATCTGCATTAGTTCCCTAAATACCATTTTGGATTTATAGCATACCATATCCAGGATCAAAAGTGCCATGCTTTTAATAATTTCAGCTATACCATGATATTTGAAGATTTATTTTTAATTAGAAGTTAACAATTCGGTTGAGGATATCTAATTATGTATAAAAATTCAATTCAAGTGATAGAAAATAAAACGCATCATTCTTCGGACTATCCAATAGTTAATTAAAATAACTATATAAAATTGTGATTCTAGTAAATTTGATTCGTTCAAAATATCTACTTTTGGCATCTTGCTGAAAAAAATATTCGCCGATGACTAAAATAGATACTAAATTTAATTAACTGATTGGTTCTTGAAGATATAGTTTAATATTTCGAAATTGATTGCAATCAAGTTCGATACGAAATAAATGGCTTGACAAATTTAATGGCCCTTAAAGGTTGAAACATTTCTTTTAGAACTTCCGGTATTCGTTTAATACTGCATTCATATGCCAGGAATAACTAGAATTCAAAACTTAGTCATCTTCTTGAGAGTAAATCAAGAACTTAAAATACGCTTGCATGCAATTCCATGTATATTGGTTGAAGTTTTAAACCCAATTTGGCTATCGGAGCTTTTAAATCACAAATTGATGCAATTTCTTTATTCATGAAGTAAATTTTGATTGAGCTATTATTTTAAATGACTTGAAGGATGGATCATCGTAATATGCTGTCTTTTTCTTAATTTTTTTCTTTACTCTTTTCAAAATCGAGCAAAGAATACTAAATTTTTAAATTTTTCTTTTCATCTTTCTATGAATGTTACCTGCGGTCCACCGTAATGGTGATGTGTATAATCTCGTAGACATTTTGGATTGTCCTTTTAGATTTTTTCAACCATTAAAGGAATAATTTTTTTAAAGTTGGGAATAAAATATGCCAACAGAATTAGATCAACTCTTGAAATTAATTAGATTAACTGGCTACAAGTGGAGACATTTTTCTGAATTTTAAATAACTTCGATTTTTTAAAAATATTTTACAAGTATTTATCCATCCTATCAGCTTTGATTTTGGGACTAATGCTACAATAACTACTAGGTAAAAATATTTATCAAATTACTGTTACGACTGATTCAAGTATTCCAGAGAAATCTTTTAATTCGGTGTGAAGCCCCTTGATCCATGACTCAATGATTAACCCTTTGCACTACCATGTCTCCTTTCGGGCACCATTCAAGACGGTGCACCATTTTGTCGTTTTATTTATTTTCTTTAATTTTGACTGGTAACAATAATTAAGAAGGGTACAAATATGTAATTAATTTTCCGGGGAAAAGGAACTTAAAAAACATGTATTTTAATTTTTTGGAGCAATAAGCTAGTCTTCTTATTCGGTAAATATGCATGCATTGAATGACTTTACAGATCTCTAAGGGTTATATATCAAAAGGAATTTTTGCTTTGAATTAAAATGATCTGATATTAAGTGAAACCTTTTTGATTGATCAAACGTGAATATATATTCACTCAAGAATAAGTTATCAATTCCAAAAATTATCATGCAGGATTTTTAAGCATTTGAAAACTCATTCAATCAATTAATTATAGATAATTTTCGAAATTCGCCATCAACAATTTTAGATGTATTGTATGAGAAGTATTTGAATTCTATTCAACTTCAAGGGAGTAGCTTCCGATACAAAAAACATCCCTAGAATTTCATAATTTTCCGACTCATGCATTAAAAATTCAAATAGTTAAGCTACTCCAGCATGTAAAATTTAGTTAAGAGAATCTCTAAATATTCCATTTAGCTGAACTTCGAAATCTTATGACTTTGCTATTTGTAATGTGTCTTCCATGTGATCGAGGATCACATAGTATGTTCTGAATTATTTGCCGATAAAAACGAAGCCAAAAGAATCGGAATATAATGGATTTGACAAATGTCGATATTATTTTTCCGATTTTATGCAATTAGTTCAGGTTAATAAATCTGAAAGAGCAAGATACTACTAGTGTGTGATCAGAAATCGTACCAGTTACTTAATGCAGCACACTAAATTATCGCTGCCACACCACCATAAACATCTAAAATAATCATACTATAAATAATTGAGAAAAAAAAGGCTCCCCAAAATGATAGGTGGCTCTTTTGAATATAGCCTCCGTGAGGTGTACATAAATGCTGAGGTTTTCAATAGGATTCCGACAAACACAGTATTTTAATATTTTGGTTTCTCCTAAAAAATCTAAGGAACTAAATTCTTAAAATTTAATCTTTTGAAAAAATATGAAATCGGAGCTAATATTTCGTTGAAAATCAACAGGAAGATCCAAATCCTGAATCAGATTGATGATGCAAAAGAATAAAGCTAAACTTAAAAATATTGACTTTGAATCCAAATCTACGATTTCTTCAAGAATAAAACTTATAACTGAAACATTTTTAATTCTTTGAAATTCTTTAAAAATTTTAACCTATAACTTTAGAAGCATAATTAATTTGGGAGTTTAGATACTTACAACTTTGTCAATGCGCCCTGTAGTTTAAATACCAAAGAAAGGTATTTTTCCGATACTGCTTCCATTTCGATAGTTCAGTTTCGATCTGTTCTTTCTTTCTAAGCTACTTGCAACACTCCACTTTTTCAGAATTTCAGAAATTATTTTCGAACCTTGTGGTATCTTTAACAGAAATCATAGTTTCAAACGTGGATAGTGTTTTTAAATTCCCAGCTCTGAAAATCAATGTTTGAAGTAAAATGATATGTAATATAATATGACATCTTACTGTATTTATTAATTGGCTACTTTTTTAATTTAAGATTTATTTTCTATGGATGTATCGGCTATCCTGGATGTCTGGAATGCTTTCTGATAACTGGAATCAACATTATAATCTTTCAAACATTAGGTAAGTTGCTGAATTTAAAGATATAATTTTAAACTACATTTTGTGAATCATGAAATATGTTTTGCTGCCAAAAGACTGAGTTTTTTATTATGTTAGTCATATCGTTAAATTCTTTTAAAGCGAAAACAGTTATTTAAAATTAATAGTTCAAATCTTGGTACAATTCAGCATTCATTGATTTCAGCATTCAACAGTTTATATTAAAATCTAATTATCCCGTAGTGGCTGCAGTGAATGTTAAAAATTAAATATTGTACTTTTTTCCCAAGTTTTAGATTTTTTTATGCAGTAAAGAATTTTTTATTTTATGCGAAATATTTGTTCGATTAAAAAATATCGAAACTTTTGAAGAGATTCTCATTAATAATCTCGGCGTGATAAAAACAAATCTTGTACTATATTTCAAAATTTGCAGTTGGATCGATTTCAGTCCCTTTAAGGAACTAAAATAGAAACTCATCGATGCTGAAGTTTCTATTTTAATTTCCGATAATCTAGAGTTATTGACATGGTTGCTGAGTAGTAGTATATCGATATTCGATTTCTGTTTGATTTGTGATTTCATATCTGATCGCTCTAAATTCATTTTTTTCAGATAAGAATTGAAAACATGAGGATCAAGCCGACAACATTTTTTTTTGAGATTCCATCAATCCTTTTTTTTAAATTCTAGACTTTTACTAGAACAAAGGGACAATGGACAGTTAGTACTTGTAATTGCCAACAACTTAAAACAATTTTATTCCATCAATTGTAACATTAAAAGTAAAAAAAAATCCTCTAGGGAAGTGTAAAGGTTATATATTGGATATGGCCAAGTAGGGTTTAATAAGAAATTAATTCCTCTTTGAAATATTTTTTATTTTAATTTCAAAGATTAGCGATATTAAATGCATCGAGTTATGATTATGATTCTTGGAGCACCATTGCCTCATTTGTCTCATGTATGTTGTGAATAAATTGAAGTTTATACTTAAAATTTTAACCTTTAAATATGTGAAATTACAAAAATATCTAATATTGTAATATAACGTAGTTGTTTTGTAAATGTAACTTCTATTGCGAATTATATTCATAAATTGATTTTTTTTAAAGTACGGGGAGTAATTAGAATAAATATATAATTATACTTTTACAAAAAAAAAGAAAAAAGAAACTGCTGTAGATCTATTTAAGATGCTAATTTTTAAGCATTGACATGCAACGGTATTTTTTTGTACCCAATGTTTTGCTGCAGCAGGACTTCAATGAGAGGTGGAATATTCCACGGTTGGTGATTAATGAGTCATTATGTGCGGATTATACCGCTTTCAATTTTTTGATAAAATAAATAGCAAATATTTTGATAAAATACTTTATAATATTATAATGTTCCACTTTTGATGAACTTTGTCAAAACAATTGTTACTATGCCTTTTGTATTTTTATAATTATTTAAATATTAAAATACCTTACTTATAACAGCTTAATATATATTAAATTACTTTAACTATAATTTATAAAATCGGATTTAACTTCAAAAGGTAAAATTAGTTAGGTCTATATAAATGTGTTAAAATATTAATTGTATCCATAAAAACTTTTTTCTTACTTTTATCTAATACATTTATTCTAATATTGTAGGAAGACAACGTTTAGTTTCATTCGAGCTCATCCTTTAATTTTTTTTAAAGCTGAGGATGACAGATTGACTTGGCCGGCCAGTCAATCCAGAATCCTCTGAATTTGAGAGCATTATTTGATCACCATGACTGATCACCATGGTGATTAATGTGCTTTAAACCAAAGTTTACAAAAGCTTCATTTCGTATGAAAGTTTTAGGAATAAAATATATAAAATCTTGTCTACCTAAAATATCGAGTGGATGCAATTAATAATAACGCATGTGTAGAATAATTTTAATTTCTTTTCCAGTATTATTAAAAGATTTTAGATATTGTTTTTCTTCTGAATAAATGTGAAATCATGCAAATTTTCAGAATTTTCCCAATAAATGTATTAAATTATTAGAAAAAAAACTTTACAATTTTTTTTTTGTAATTTTTAGCCAATATTGTGATTGCTGTTTTCATTTCAAAAGCTTGCCATTTTTAAGTTGATGTATTAGTTATAACAGTTGCCTATGTAAATGTTATGTCTTTTAACTTTTCATTTTTGCTTATTACAATTATTGTAAAACAAGTTTCTTTCTAATTTGCTCTTTCTGTAAATTTGAGCAGGTATTTTCTCATTGATAATACATTAAAATAAAGGGTTAAGAACGAATTTATCAATTAATAAAATAAAATTTTGTTTTTTTACTAATAGCATTATTTGTCTGTGAACTTAAAGTACATTGTTCAAGATGCAGTGATATTTACAATAATTATAAGCTAAACACCAAAAAAAGTAGAAAATAATATTTTTTAATGCAGTGATTATTTTTCTGTTAATATTGTTAAAGAATTTGTCCATTAGATTTTGTTCGCATTTTAATATTGTATTGTATGTGCTAATAAATATAAATATTAAAATTTTGTATACCATCATTGCTTATATACTGCAAATAAAATTCTTCTCACCCTCTGCTTTTTTTAAGTTGTAAGTATCGTGATTTACCCAATAAAAATGAATTTTTTGATATATAAATTGTATGACTATTAATATGATCTTGTATAAAATATAAACATAAAATTCCTTTATAGATAATGCAATTTGAAAAAAAAATTATGAGCGTTTTTAGAATATTTATAGAGTAACTTTCTCTTTTCATAATTCTTGATTTAATTTTTCTTTTCTATTGCTCATACATTAAGATAGTTTTATAATCAAATTTCTGCAATAAAATTATTACAGTATTTGCAAAATTAATATAAGTAGATTTTTTTTGCTGGTTTCTTCATAGTTTTTGTTATCTACTATAATCTCAGATCTATAATTCTTATGTTAGCCGATTGATATATTGTTCATTAATGGGATTGAAATTTGAAAATCCCAGACTAAACTGCGTCTAATTTTTGAGAAATTAGTTTCCAACTAATTCATAAGAAAATCTTTGCACTCTGTTAACGAATTAACAACAAAATAATTGTTGAAAATATTTGCAGGCTGTCAGTGAATAATAATTAAGAAAGAATATATAATTCGGTCTTTAACGATTTTCTAGCGATTAATCACCGATACGCGGTTAATAACACGTGTCAAAAACCGAATTTGGATGCATTTTTCCGGCTGATTGAAACCGAAATTAATTGTTGTCACAATCTTTTGCTCAATATTTCTCTTGTTTAAATCTCTGTATTTTTGATTTATCGCATTTTTTACATCTCTGCATTAGTATGTACAGGACGAAGGATGTTCATTCTTTTGACCAATATGGTACAAGTTTGGTATGAGTATATATACAAGATTCCAAAATGTGCGCATCTATTTTTGATTAGTTTTCTGAACTTTGTAGTCGCCATGTTCTCATATACTAAGTCAGCTGGAAGCAGTTTCTTTAAATGGATTTCATTCAAAATTTGAAAAATTTACAAGTTGGATTAAAATCACTTATAAGGTTTTGCCTGTCCAGCTAAAACCCTATGCTTCCAGATGGACATAGTTCCAAAAATGTGATTTCCAGACTCGCAAAGTACCGAAACGTGGAGATTCGCCACTGGAAAAATATTAATTCTTTCGAAAAATTTCATACTAGAAAAATGACCTCAAATAAGAAATTTATATCAAGATTACAAATGATAGGTTTGGAAATATATTGAATTATCTAATTTCTCTTGTATCATTCCTAGGCCGCAGTGGTCTGATAGTAAGATTTCATCTTATGAGCAGTAAAGCTTGAGGTTCGAGACCCGATTCCACCGAAGAACCGTCGTGAAAAGGGGAGGGGGAGTCTGTTGCACGTTAAATCCGTCAGGCTAAACTTCCTCCCGCTGTTGTGGTGTGGAGAGTGGGTAGCCAGCTCAGGTGTTCTCATTATCTGACCGCGGTTTAAAATTACGAGGTTCCTCCCAAACTAGCCCTAGTATTGTCTTATAATGGGACATTAATATAAATAAGCCAAACATGGTATCATTCCTGTTAAATAATTCCCAGCAACATTAACTCTCCTAACGGCTAATTATTCTGAGTATGGTTTCGCAAAAATTTCTCTATTTGGCAACAGATTATCTTTTTAAAAAAAATCCATTTCACACTAAAAGGTATTTGAAAGAGAAACGAGCACTTTTCATTCCTCTTCCTTCCCAGCTACGAGGAGGCAAATTACTCCAGTGGGGAGACAAGGTTATAATCTATCTACTGTCCTACCATCACAAGAAAAAACCTGAACGTAGTTGCAGTAAGTAGACAACAGCATTAAGCTAGCTAAGCGCGCTTCATTCGGTGAGAAATTCTTTTCGCTTGTGTTTATACAGATGTATTTACAGATAAAATTAAATTGTAGATAAAGCTTAAATAATAAGGAATTTCTAAGATTAAAAATAATGTCTTGCATAAGAAAGCCTTTAACAATATTTCTTCAACTGCTTTTGTATTAATTTTAATACCCGAGACTACCGTTAGTTAAAAAAAAAACCCATTGGATAACAAAATAGTCTGATATTTTCTTTAAGATTCATGCATCTTAAAGAGTGGAAAGCTTACATTTTAAAACTAAATCATCCTCCCCTATCCGTTTCTCACGAGAATTTATGATTTTTGAATAAGGTGAAAACGATAGTTTCAAAGAATAAACATAGAATCAGAAGAATTTTTTTTAGTTAATTTGGAACTGTTTAATTCATAATAAATCTGTTACTGTTTGATAAAAATAAGAAGTAGAAACACGAAATTTAACAAAAAAAATCAAAATATAAATAAATCAATAAATAGGCAAAATTGACGATATTTCTTCCTTTCATATTCTTTTAAGAACTAACGGAGTATTTATCGGAATCTTTGTAATAACTCATACACCTCAAATTTCGTTACCCAGTCCTCCGTAGCACTTCTTACAGATATATTACATATAATGTAATGTCCACAAATTATTGAAGAATAAATATTTCTGAAGAATTTTAATGAATTAAAACATTAATTATTTAGCTGACATCGATTATCAACTGAATATATAAATGAAATTAATTTACTCAAAAATGCTGATATAATTTAGATGATCAATCAAATTAACACTGCACAAGGCAAAATGGGACTTTAACCGGTTCTTTTGGTGCTAAAAGAAATACAGCCTTTTCCTTCATCCCTAAAATGAGATAGAACAGCTAGTTTTTAAGCAGTCTGAACCCTACTTTTAGGGTTACTAGGGTTTTCTCTTGATGGTGCCAGTAGCTATCTTATCTTACTGACTGACCACTTCCCATACTCACTCTTTAATCCCCAAATCTTTTTTCCCCCTTCGTATTAGCAATATGCAATTCCAAACTAAAACTGCGATACGAATTCGTTTTTTCGAAAAACTGCAGCATCTTGGAAAATTATTTTCCATTAGAGATCTTAAATTTTTAAACTAAAATTTTTGTTCAGGTATAACTAAAACTGATTATTCTATATCTTTCTTTATTCCGACACTTTTACAAAACACACTTTGCTATAAATGGTTTTTTCAAAAAAAAAAAAAAAAAAAAAAAGGGGGGGGGGGGGGGGGGAAGCAAAAACGAAGAAAAGCATTTAGAAATATTAGCGCGCTAAAATCTTGCAACATATTCAAACTTTTTCTGCAAGAAATATAAGCAATATTTAATGCAAATAAATATTTTTTTTCTAACGCATATTAATACACTTTATTTTTTTTTAAAGATGTAATTTAAAACAAGTATTTTTTTGTATGTCGATAAAATAAAATCAAACCAGATACGAATCTTTTTATTTCATTCCTGAATTTATTACAACAGATATTTTATGCATACAATAAATGTATTGATAACAATTCTGTTTCTGAGAGCAATTAACCCCCTTCCAATTATAAATGAATTTAGGGTCTTCTAGTGTAAATTTATGCTGTGTGAGACTTGTAATGCAAAATTAAACCAATTGCTGTCTAACGCCCAAGTTACAATTTGATAAATAAGAATTATTTTGTAAAACTAATACTGGAAAAACTTCTTTATTGTTTAATAGAATAGAAATGCTATCTTCACATGTATGCTTTGGGGTCTTAGATAACTCTGGCAATTTTTAAATGGAAAGAAAGTGTGTATGAATATCAGGCAAAATAAAGAAAAAAATAGATATAAAATTAAACTTTATTGTTATAAGATCGAATGTATATTGTGAAATGTATTTTGTGTGTTATATAATGCATAACCAGATATTTTTATTCTATAAAGATCATTCAATACACGAAAAGCAATGACGTTAAGATTCTAGGGTTTGTATAAAAAAGGAATTGAACGCTAAATTGCTGAGATGATGCAAAATTTTACTAATTAGTGAATGAAAAATTTTGTAAAATCCTTCAAAATACTTTTGATATGCAGTAATTCCAAGTTTTATTACAATTCTAATATTGTGAAATAATATATTGATGAAATAAATGTTTATATCATCAGCTACCCATTCATTAGATTCATGTAATAGATTGATTATTGATATTCTTAGAAAGAATCAGTTTGGAAAGAAAAGAAAGTAGAACCTGGTTGCATGGAAATGATCAATTGAAATATGAATAATGTAAAGATCTTAATTTACTTATTGAAAAATTAGAATTCATTTTAAAATTAACTTCGTAATTATTATTAACAACATGATATGAAAAGTAGCAATTTAATGAAATCGATATAAAAATAATGATTAATAAAGGAAATTTTTTTCTTTAATTTAAATTATTATTGATTTTAATTTTTATGATGAACCTTGTTAACAGTCCTAAATCACGATGCTTCTATAGAAGATCCCCAAATAGGATTGGGGAAGGGGGGTTATTTATTGAGGCAAATGCGATCATCTTCAGCAGTTATAGAAGATGACAGATAAAGCTTTGAAATAAAGGCCTTTGTGACCTGGTAAGATCTCGATTTCGGGACTGGTTCCAGGTTCGAAACCCGATTCCATCAAGTGTCACTTTAAAAAAGTATCTGATATATGTTAACACAGTTGGGATTAGATGTCTTTGATGATGTGGTGCGAAAATTTGGAAAGGGTATGCCTGCTTAAATGAAATCCTAGTCATCTGACGGCTGTTCAGAATTACGAGGCCCGTCCCAGAATGCTTCTAATGTTACTATTAAATAAGTTATTTCGATAAAATTAAAGTTAATTAAGGCCTTGTAGGAACTCTTTCGCCTCACCCGTTGTTGTTTTTTTTGTGTGTGTATGTGTTTCAGATTTGAATCGCTATAAATAAAACGAGATCTATCCAATTCCAAGTAAAAAAGAAATTACTTCCCTTCAAATTTTCAAAAAGAAATTATCTCCCCTTTATCTCCTTTCAAATGTCAAAACTTTTCCAGGATAGTATATCTTAATTATTTCTGAGAATTTATGCTGAAATTTTGCAAATATAATGACAGTTGACAATTTGTGTGTGTGTGAGCGAGCCATAGAAGAAAGAATTAGATAATAAAGATTAGCACATAATGTGATGTATATGTGTGAAACAATATATTAAATACTACTGACAGGCGTTATGCTGTTCACATTTTCCGTTTTCTATTGTTACAAAGATCACGTGATCACGGTGGAAACACGAGGCTGGTAGATGCATCTAGATATTGATTCAATATAAACCAACATTAAAATTAATTTTATTTTTTAATAAATCTCTGAAATAACATTATTTGAAAAACAAGTGGTGTGTCTAATGATTGCTGTGATATTTTGATATTCAATAAAATAACGAAAGAAATAACATATCTGGCAGTTAATTGATGTGATAATTTGTCATTTAAGAAGATTTTGAAAGAAATAATAGAAAGTATAAAAGGAAGGTTTTTTATTTAACGTGCTTTTAAAATAATACCGAATTTTACTAGTTATCATAAAAATATTTAAGTTTCTTCTATTCATGCATTTCTAGTATTGCACATAAATTAATACCATCGTTTTCTTAAGAAGGAAAATTCTATTTCATTTTATTTTAAATTGGAATTGAAAATGTTTACATACTTTAGAAAAAAACTATGAGCGTTTTGTGGAAACAATAATATAAAAAAAATAATAAGACACTTCTTGTTTATTGATATATTGCCTCTGCCTCTTTAATCCGATTGTATTTCATCGGCCATAATGATAACTATTAAAAAAGGAAAGAAAAGAAATCTTTGTTAGAAATGAATAATGAAAGAAATGATGCAAATGGAAAATTAAATTATGAAATGCTGGTTTTACTTACCGGTACTTGCGAGAGCTACCCATGATAACCTGTTTTAATAAAAAATAAACAAAAATTAGAAAGAGAAACAAAATTTACCTTTTTATAAAAATTTTATTACATTCGATATTTACAAATAATACAGATGATAGAATGCGCATGTTTGTTCGTCCTCTACAGGCCAAACATTTGACTTAAAGCTATCAAGCAGGTTATATTACTACACTAGCAAGATAAAAATCCCAACACTAAGAAAAATACAATGTAGAGTAATGACATTTCGACAATGCATTTATTTAGTTAACATGTTTAATTGATGAAATTTTAAAAATCACAGGTTAATTTAAGCTGAAGAAAGGGCATTTCACACGCAAAATGCTGTTGCATTAATAGCTTGTACAGCCTCCAGAGTTTTGAATTCAAGCTTTCAAACGTACATCAATAGTGTCATACAGGTGCTGAATGTGACTTTGTGGTATCTAGTTCCTTGCTAGTTGTATTTGTTCTGTCAATACTAGGATGGCCAGTGCTGGATGTCGATAATATTGTAGTTGTCGTTCAATGATGTCCCATACGTGCTCAAGCAGTCTTAATTCTCAGGTCAGTCTCATGGCCACCCAATGCTAGGTTTTCTTGAGACAGTACCATTCCTTGACCACAGCTCCCAACAATCATGCACAATGGATACATTCCGGTCAAGTATTTCTGCAATATCGGGAAAGAAAATCCAACAATCCTGTTACACGACCTCATTCAAACTCTGCGAGCTGTTGATAATGATTTCTTTGTCTTCTAAAAGGTATTTTTGGTTAACACCAACTCAATACATCACATTTCAAAGATGAAATGCTCTCTTGAACTTTACAGCACGCATTTAATACTAACCTGATTAGAAAGTTCTGAGTGGTGCTACTAGAGCCACACTTATAGGGAAGCGCGAAATTTGAATCGATGTTATCTTTCAGATGTATAAACAAGCCTACCAAATTTTGTTTATTTAACACAAATCATTGTTGATTTTAGGATTTTTTTTTAACCATTATAGTTTAGAGGGTGGAAATGTCCACCTCAGGAGGACTTTTTGATCTGTTAATTAATTAAAAAATAAGCAGAATTTTGATACTTGTTCGAGATCGCGTCTGAAAACATTAGTGCACAAAAATAAATTCTTACACCTTTTTCAAAATTAAAATGGTTATCTTTTTAATGACACTAATGAAATAATCATGAAAATTTGTCAAGAATTTGAAAAATACATTTGCCCTAATTTCTCGTAATTGATTTCTCTCTTGCCTTCAAATTCAAAACGTTTTCATTGTTTCATCAATTGTCTAATTCCATAGCTATGGGAGATAACCACGGCAATGTTTCATTTGCTGTTCCATTCCTTATTTTCCAATAAAGAAGGATTTTGTTTTGTTTAGGCAGCTAAAAAAGCATATAAACAAAGAGATGTTATAATATCAAGGAGTTTAGAAAATAAATTAACTAAATATTTATGTTTTTAATAATGCTGTTGAACTTTCTCTATTAGAATGGTTCACTGAACGAAACATGTAGCAAGTTAAATATCAAGGTTTCATTGTTTGATAATTTAGTGGAATAAGGCAATCAACGAGGGTATAAAGTTAATTGTTTTAGTGCGGGTATAAAATAAAATTTTTTGGAACTGAAAGCATTTAAATAACAGGAGAAAATACGAAGCGCAAATATATTATGCACATAGAAATTATCATATTATTTCCTGATATTACGTTGCTTCAATATAATAGGAATATATATGCTATCTTAGAAATGTATTAATAATAATATCAATGAAAAGAATTAATTATTTCTAAAAGAATGATATTTTATTTGAAAATTCTTACATGAATGTCATTCTATCGTGTGACTACATTATTTTAGTGCAACTGGTATTTTTTCATTTACCTCTGCTCTCACATCAAATAGATAATGCTGTATTGTAATAACTATTATATGTTTTAAATTATTCTAAGTGCGGTTTTTTAAATCTATTTGGATAAGTTAAATCTAGACAGGTTTTAACAAAAATCAATACTAATTTTTAACTATTTTATAAATAGCTTAAGTACAAAAAAGGAGGATAAAATAATTAAGACATAATTTTCTTGATTAATTTTGATATTAAGCGCTTTATGCACACGATAACGATTAAAAATGATGAAAAAATTATTATAGTTAAATAAACAGAAAAACATTGTCTTTTATAATTCCGTAACAAGTAACTGTATTTTAGTCATTGACGAGGCAAACCGTTTGTAACAATTTTTAGTGTAAAACGACTAATTTAAAGAATAATGACAAATATTTTCAAATAAGACTATTTGAAGTCATGAAGAAATCAGCAAATTGATTCAGTGAGATTTAACTAAAAAACGGTGGGTGTTTCTACATATAAAGCTGAACATTCAAGTTTATTTAATAAAATTATTTGTTAACAAAATGGATCTGAATTCTTATTTTATTAGCTTAAGAAGAACGAGCTTTCTTTAAAAAGTATATTTTATCCGATGAAGGCTCCCAGTTTTAAGAAAATGACGCAGATATTAGTGGAAGAATAAACATCAAAATTGCTTTATAAAAGTTGAATAGAAGGTGTTCGGCCGGCGTCCTGGCACAGGGGTAGCGCGTCTTCCCCTTGATCTGGCGTCCCGGGTTCGAGTCCCGGTTCGGGCATTGTTGTTACTCTGTGTTCTGTCGGTGAGGCGTATGAATGTGCCCCCTGTCAAAAGGGGTTGTGCAAGCGAATGTATTTGTGTCCTCTTCAGTTGAGCTAGAAGTCAGACTTCTGCCCTCTGGGTGCTCAGGGGTCTTTACCCTCAGAAGCTACTGCACCCCCTTTCCGTGGAAATATGGGCACGGCATCATCATCATCATCTTCAAAAGGTGTTCTACATGTCGATTTGTGGGAAAGGGTTTTGGAGTACTTGAACTCAAGGCTCTAGACCTCCAAGGATAACAAGCGAATATAGTAATGATATAATAAAATATACTACTTAGTAAGTTATACGCATGTGATTGTGCATTTAGCGTGATTTAAAGAGTTTCTAAAATCTTATTTCATTCTAAATAAGCCATTTTAAGTAGAAACAACGTGAAGGAATAAGTATTCTTCGTTCACATACAAAAATGTTGTGTACCTTAAAATTAAATGGGAAGAAAATTCGAATCATCATTATTCTACTCAATTTTGTGATAGTAGAATAGAATCCTGCAATATTGCTTAATGTACAGGATGTCCCAAACAAAGGGCATCCTGTTTGCATCTTCTTAACTATATCAACAACACATATACTTCCATTTGAAAAATTTCATCAAATTAGGTACTTAAGGCATGATAATACTGTGGCTTGTAGAGGGTAATAATAATAATAAAAAGAGCATATTACATTTCTGTACTGCCCCCATAGTGAAAAGCTTAATTATGACTAATTAATTATGGCTATTTTATAATTATGAGTAATATAATTTTATAATTACAAGTAAAAGATAGTAAAGAAGGGTCTATCCAATTAGATATATTATTTGAATCACAGGAAAAGAGGCAGAAAGCATTAAGACGATCAACTCTTCCAAGAAAGCAAGCATGATTTACGCGCCAATTTGTTTATTCCTTTTTAAATCATAATTCTTTGTTAAGCTCCCTTGAACGTTGTTGAAAATTATTGGTAACAGACTATAATTCGCATGCAACTGAATTCGAATCGTTACCTCCTCCTGGTCCGCCGGCTCCTACAGCTCCACCGGCACCCCCAGCAGCAACAGGGCCATCTAATCCATTCAAATAATGTCAAGCAGCGTTAATGTTCATAAGCGTTCAGAAGTTTAGTGAACACATGATATAACAGAAATATAAATAATAAAGATAGCTTCGGTACAGATAATAGGAAGCAATAGTATAAGTAGAGGAAAATAAATTTTCATATGAATATGAAATTTTACAGGGAAATATTGAAAGCACGGACAAGAAGAAAGCCGGAAGAAATGCATGCGTTATGAATGCTTTGTAATTAGATACAATGGGTACTCAAATGAAAAGGTACGAAATGACACTGTAGGTATAAATGAAGACTTTATTCAAAGTATACACCAGAGGCCTGAAGACAACAATCCCATTGATTAACTAGAAGAAGGATTCTTTGATCCCAGAATTCCTGTGACTGTGACGAGACCCAGTCCTTCACAGCTTCCTTGAGTTCACCGTTGAAGATGAAGCGCTTCCCTTCAGATATTTTTTATGGGACCAAATGAATGGAAATCATAGGGTGACATGTCCGGACTGAAGGGTGGGTAGTCGAGCTACTACCATTAGAGCTTGGTCTGTTCCGCGTGTGTGACTCTGGAGACGTGTGGACGTGTATTTTCATGAAATAAAACCATACCCTCAGTGAGTAACCCCTGTCTTTTGTTCTTGATGGACCTGTGTAGTCTTCGGAGTATCTCCCCGCTGGTGTGATGAGGAAAAGGGGGTCCCAGATCAGGTGTCGTCCTCTTCATCTGACCGTGGTTGAAAATTATGGGGTCCGTCCCTAAATAACCCTAGTGTTGCTTTACAACGGGACGTTAAAATAACTAAACTAAACTTCAGAGTGTCTCACAGTACCAATCGGAATTAATCGTTCAGAAAATACATCTGAAAGGGAAGTGCTTCAACTTGGACGACGAGCTAAAAGAGCTGTGAAGAATAGGGTCTCGTCACGGTCACAGGAATTCTGGGAACAAGGAATCCTTCGGATAGTTAATCAATGAGATGGCTGTGCTCAGGCCTATGATGTATACTTTGAATCAAGTCTTTATTTACACCCACAACATTTTTTCATTCCTTTTCATTTGAATGCCCCCTTTAGATTGAATGTATATGTCTTAGTTTTCCGATATGACAGTTATTAATGGGATTCTTTTCAGAGTTATAATTTGTGTTTTGTTCGGTTAACAGTTATAATTATGTTGGATAGAAATGCCATTCACTCATAATTAGTGTATATTTTTTTGAACGTGCACTTTATTTCGGTTCTTCATTACGGCTACTCAGGACGAAACGAGTGTAACAAACTATTTTTCTTTAAAAAGTTCTTGCCACAAGAAAATAAATATTTAATATATGTAAAAAGAGTCTACTTTATATTGAATGTTTCACTTTATATTGAGTGTTTCATTCTATCAAAACAAAAAACTGAAGTGATTGATCATTTATCTACATGTAATCCAGTTTAAGATGTGTTTAGAAGCTGTCAATCGTTAAAACATCATTTTTTGTAAAAGAAAGGAATAAATTGCTAAAGCTCTATATTTTGACATTTCTCATTAATATACAATTAGATAAAACAGTCACATTTTTAAGATTACTTTATAGAATAGCGCAGCCAATCAGCACACCGTATAGCTCTAAGCAAAAGCAAAGCATGTGTTGCCCAGCAGCATAAAAGCAAAAAGCAAACTGCGCTAAAACTTTGCACTGACATTCCAAGACGCGTTTGTTAACTAAAAAGTCTATTAATATTTCTGATACAAGTATAAGTTGATTACTTTTATTACTACAACGGATAAGGGTCGTCTTGGTTTATGTTGAACAACAGAAAAATAATTAAGATCAAAATTTTGACACTTGAAACAAACTTGAGGAACTATTCTGGTTAAATGCGAACCAAAAATGTGTTGGTGATAGATAATCAAAGAATTTTTCCATTGTTATTTGCTTATAAATTATAATCATAATATAGTGCGAATGATTGATTCGTCTTTTTTGGCGATATAGCCATGTTTGACCATGCTGTGCCAAGTAAATGGTACATATTAGGGCAAAAATCTCTTATAACATTACCTTAACGCTGAAATTCAATTAACTTTATATATCAGACTATTATGACACATATCAAAACAGAAAATGTAACAATATTTTTCTAATCACTTCACAAGGAAATCCTAATGTTTGAAAGATCTGAATTACAGCGATTACTATATAATGCTTCTAACAGGTTGTAAAAATGCTTTTGTAATTTTATTGTCGTTCTTGAGAGATATAAAAGAATATTTCTTAGGATTTCCTGATGACAGAAACTCCAAAATCTTGTAGAAAACAGTATGTAGTAAATAAGTTATTTATGTGAACCTTAGAAGTATCTTTGATAATCTCACTTATATAATGCGAGATAGTTCTCAGATTTTGTAAATCATTTAAATAAATGATGCATAGCGCAATATATCAATAATGATATAGAAATAGTTTTTATGATGTATAAAAATGTTTGCGAAAAACATTAAAAAAATTCAACATTATGCTCAGCAATTTGAAATCATATGTTTGTGATCAAACAGCAAACAATTAAAACTTGGAAGAAATTCAAAATTTCTGAAACAACAAACAGTTGAAATTTTATTCTGCTAAAATCTTAAACTGATAATCTAATATTATTGTTGAAAATTCCTTAAAGTATTTCCATAGAAACTCAACGATTGACCACATTGACCCGAGCTGTTCCAAAGTGCCCCCAAATTTCAGGTTGAATGCTACTGGTTTCTATGATACATTTTTTTTCATAAATGCAAACAGTTATCTTAGTTAAAAATATTTCAATAAGGAATATAATTTTTACAAGTTAATTTTGAAATTTTCACATACGACACGATTTTTAAATAGAAAAATTTTAGAACGTAAGTTATTTAACTTTGTTTCTGCTAAATCTGAATGTTTATAGAAAAATTTTTATTAACTCCACTCACAAATACTTTTGAACCTGTTTCTATACTTATGAAGTAATCGAATAATGCATTTTAAGATTTAAATTTGGAAACCACTTTTAAATTCATCTTTCATTTCGGGCTGTAAGATTATAAGATATAATATCACTACTAATCAACATGTAATTAATTAATTATTAAGCATAGTTTAAAATTTTAGAAATTTAATTTGGCTTTTAAAATTTTATTAAACCTTTAATTATACGCTACTTGATAACAAGGGTCTCACGTGTTTGTTTTAAGGAATTAAAAATATTTTTAAACAAATTTCCCCCTTTATTGTATTTATTTTATGATAAATTATTGAATTTACATACTACGTATAGGACCATTTTGTGCCGGCGCTCCGTAGTTTCCTAAGAGAAAAAGCGAAATGATATTGAAACAAAAATTAAAAATAATAAAGCAGTCAGGGATTGATATACAGGACAAATGATTGAATTAAATAAGCATAATAAATATTTATGATGAAAACAAGATTTGTTAAAGTATGAATTTAGGATTATAAAATACTACACGCCTTTGGCGACCAGCTGGATCGCCAAGAGTAATAGGGTCTAAAATTTTCAATTAATTACTTATGTGCTTTTCTCTCTTTATAATTTCTCTGCCAGATATACTTAAACTTCGAAAGTCACGTAACACTGATTTACTAAATTAATGATATAGATGTTGCAAACGATCATAGAAACCTTTGTCTTGTATTTCTTTTTTAGAAAACATAACTTGTAATATTTATTTAATTTCATCCAATCACGTGGTGAATGTTACATTTTTTTCGATTAAATTTGCAGTCATAGTTCATTTATTTTTTAATTTGAACTTCTGTCTGTATGATTTCAACTGAGCTAATAAAATCTATTTTTTCCCTTTGCTCGTTCATTATTTATTTTAGAAAATGTCACATATTATATTTCTCTTATTTTATCCAGTCACGTGCTAAAAGTTGCATTTCTTTAGATTTAATTTACAACGATAGTTGTTTTTTTTTAGTTTGAACTTCCGTCAATAGGATGTCAACACGCTGATAAAACCTAATTTTCCCCCCTTGACGTGCTCGTGCAGATTAAATTTTATTGTTTTGTCCGAAATATATTGTTGTAAAACATGGTTAAAATATTTCTTTAAAAATTCGTTAAAAATAGAAGCTTAAGTTATACATTAAAACACTGATACCATTAGAAAGCTAATATTTTAATCTTTAAATTGATTTAAAAATCATGTTTATGCGATACTATTTTCGGAAGTTATAGCGGAAAATCGTTGAAATTTCGCTTAAATTTTAATTAATTCAAATTCTAATTAAAAATTCGAAAAAAGGGCTCCGAAGTGCACATTCCCGACCTCCAAGGTATACATGTACCAAATTTGGTAGCTGTAGGTCCAACGGTCTGGTCTGTAGAGCGCCAACACACTCACACACGCACATTGAGCTTTATTATAAGTATAGACTAGCTGGTATCCGGCACTTGCTGCCGCCGAATAAATATTAAGAGCAATCAATCAATAATTTGGCAATGTTTTATTGAAATAGGATGAACGGTACGACAGTATATAAAATACGAACAAACAAATATCTTTTTTAATATATTAGATTTGTGTATTCTTTTAGAATTTTAAAGCTTGGTGTTCTTTCAGAATGGTAATAAAAGAAATTATTTATTGAATCTCATGATTCTTTTAATATTAAGATCGGAATTCTCAAGTTTGATTTTAGAAAAGGGGATTAAAATATTTTCTTTCAAAATTGATTAAACATAGAATATATATTTATACTATAAAATCGTTAATATACACTGATGGAAAAAAAACCCCAGCACCAAGAAAAATTATTGTACAGTAAGGAAATTTTAGGAATACATTTGTCTAGGTAACATATTTAATTGATTAAAGTTTCAAGATCACAGGTAGAGCCATTGGCGAGAAGAGCCATTTCAAATGTGAAATGTTGGTACATTAGTAACCGGTGTAACCGCCAGAATTTTGAATGCAAGCATGCAAACGTGCATGCATTGTATCGTACAACACGACCTCGTTCAAACTCGTGAGCTGTTGATAATGGCTTCTTCGTCTTCTCAGAGGCATCCTTGACTAACATTAACCCACTACGTCAAATCTCAACTGTAAATAATGACCACGAACCTTAAAGCGCTTATTTAAAGCAAACCTCATTTGCATGTTCATAGTGTCGCTACTAGCGCCACACTTAAGCGCGTAGCTCGAAATTTGAATCGACGTCATCTTTCAGATGTATAAACACGCCTACCAAATTTCGTTTATCTAGCACGGCTCCTTCCTAGTGTTGGGATTTTTTTTCCATCAGTGTAGTTGAAAAGATAATTTTTTGAAAATTAAGATAGTTCAAAATTATTTGCACTATAATATATTTGGAAGTTAATACGAAAAAGTTTAAAACCCCCAGGATTGGTCTCCCAAAAAAGTTCTCGTATAATCTGTAATACAGTTATGACCTCTGAGAATTACTTGAATGGCATTTTTTTTTCAATGGCTATACAATATTAACCTTTAACTGGGATTTAACATTTCTAATAAATCTATTTCTCCTTGACGAGTAATTTGGAGATTGATCTTGATAAATAGATGCGGTTGAGATCCGAATTTATTAAAAAAAATAATTGTACATATGGCTATAACCATTCCGTATATGTAAGTAATAAGGTGACCAAATTTCATCGCAATCTGATGAAAGGCTTAGGAAGGCATAAGAGACATACAGACGAATATTCATTGTTATTTACATAAGATAATTCAAAAATAAAATACTGAACCAATATACATCTTAGTTTATGCCGAAAATAAACTATTTGTTTAAATAATATGATTAATCAGAATAATTACTGTGGTTCCCTGTTAAGTAATGTATATAATTATTTTAATATTAAAATAGTTTAAAGAATGTAAAAGAAACTACTTAAATTAGAGTGAAATTCTTACTAGAATTTATCAATGGCAATTTTAGAAAGAAGGTATTCAGATGAGCATTAGGAATTATAGAAAAACTTTTAGATTTTATCATCGACAAAAATTTCAAAAAAGCAGACCAATCAAGAAAATCAAAATAGCTGCACCGTATATAAATAAAAAAGCAGTGCTTCTATTTTTTACTTGTATCATGGAATGCTTGATAGCATGGAATTTTAAACTATATACATCAAAGCTTCGGTAATAATTTTTATCGCATCCTTTTAAACTTCGTTTTAAAATTTCTGATTTTCACTTCTAAAAATAGTAAGATGAAAGGAAGAGCAAGAAGTGAAAAAAAAACTTCAGCTTCACAAATGCGCAACCAAATAGCTGCTATTCAAAATAAAATACAGTGTTTGCATTTCTGAAAAAAAAAAAAGGTTTTTAAAAATAGTGTTTAGGTTTTAATTTAATTTATTGTAACTATATTTTCACTGCGTAGATGACACATATTAATATCTTTAATTAGTTATAAGTGAAATTAAACAACTATTATATAAAGAAAAATCTGCAATACTTAACTTTGATGAAAAAATTGCTTATGTGTTTTAGTTTTTTAAAGAAATTTTGAAGTTATATCAAACAATTTAAAAATAAATAAAAGCCATGAATTATTAAATTGTTAAAATCAGAATAATGAAATAAAACCAAATATCTTACCTCCTGATCTTCTACGTTTCTTCCCATCATTAACTATTAGATATCCTCCATCGCTTCCTTGTTTTAACTTATATGGAGAAACACTTCCATCTGAATTAACTATATTATACCCTCCATTAGTTGCAGGCACTAAGTATTTTATACTTCCATCCTCTCCTTGCAACTCGTATTGTCCCTGACTTGTTGGAATTACTTTGTACTTAGTACCATCTCCAAGAATGAGTTCATATCCATCAAGTGATGCTCCACTTCCACCACTACTCGTTTCAGATCCCCCACTGCCACCACTACTTCCACTTCCATCGTTAATAATTTGGTATTCTCCATCACTTCCTTTTTGTACTTTGTAAGGTGACGTTGTACCATCTGAATTGATTATTTGATACCCTCCGTTGCTTCCTGGTACTAGGTACTTCATACTTCCATCATCACCTTTTAGCTCATATTGTCCGTTGCTTCCTGTGACTACTGTGTACTTAGTGCCATTTCCAAGTTCGATTTCATATCCCACCAGTCCTTCTCCGCTAACACCACCAACAGTCATTGTGTATCCTCCGCTTCCACCACTACTTCCATTTCCCCCATAAATAAGTTGATATCCTCCATCACTTCCTTGTTGTATCTCATATGGTGAAGTAGAACCATCTGAATTGATTATTTGATATCCTCCATTACTTCCAGGAATTAGGTATTTTATACTTCCATCTTTTCCTTTTAATTCGTATTTTCCATCCTTTCCTGCGACTATTTTGTAAGTAGTACCATCTTCAAGAACGATTTCATATCCTTCAATTCCTCCACCGTTACCACCACCACTCATTGTGTACTGCCCGCTTCCATAAACAATTTCATATATTCCATCGCTTCCTTGTTGTATCTTATATGATGAAACAGAGCCATCTGAATTGATTATTTGATATCCTCCATTACTTCCAGGCCTTAGATATTTTACGCTCCCATCATTTCCTACTAACTTATATTTTCCATTTCTTCCTTGGACTACTTTATACTGAACACCATTTCCAAGAATGAATTCATATCCTAAAAGAACTCCGCTACCACCACTCGTTGATCCACCACCTCCACTCATTGATCCACCACCTCCACTCATTGATCCACCACCTCCACTCATTGATCCACCACCTCCACTCATTGATCCACCACCTCCAGTCATTGATCCACCACCTCCACTCATTGATCCACCACCTCCAGTCATTGATCCACCACCTCCACTCATTGATCCACCACCTCCACTCATTGATCCATCACTTCCTGATCCACTGCCTCCAGTCATGTATCCACCACTTCCCGATCCTCCACCGCCAGAGCCACTTCCACTAGATCCTCCCCCTAAAATGAAATATTTTTGTATTTACTTCTATGCACAGTGTATATTTATATTTTATATAAAATAACTAAAAAAAACAGACTTTTATTTTAGAATGAGAAAATAAGTGTTATTTTGGTTTCTAACAAAATAAAAAACACTTATTAGAACTGAGGTTTAATTCAGCCAGATACAAGTAGAATGTTTGATTAAAATAGATATAAAATCTATTAATGTTAAGTTATTTCTTGATCTCTAAAAAGAAATTAATTGAAGATAATAATTTATTTACAGATAATGTAAATAACATTATATAATAAATTTTTTTTGAGAATCTTATAAACCTCCTCCACCACCCGATCCACCACCGTCTCCCCAAGCGCCATTTAAGAATTAAAATGATATAAAAATTCTTATTTATCAAATCCAAAGGCTGTTGCTATCAAACAAGACGAATCAAAATTGAAACAGTAGTTTGATACGTTGCCAAAGATCGTATCATCATTGTAGTTGGTTAGATAGCCCTGGGTGGGCCAGTGCAATTCCTCTGAATTCTATTCTATAACACTCTATTTTTGACACTTGTATGCCAGTTTCTTTCTTGGATAGTCAGGAAGTCTGTCTCCACTGACTCTATATTTTCCATTTTGGTTCGACCCCTTTTCCTACTTATTAGTGATTTATAAACAAGAATTTTTTTAAATATGGAATCACCATCCATTCTAAATATATGAGCAGCCTAGTTCATCAGATTTATTTCTATAAACTTTATAATATCTAGCTCTCTATAGACTTCACATAGTTCAAAGTTATATTTTTTTCTCCAAGCATTGTTCATTTCTATCCCACCAAGAATAGCTAGCAAAATTTTTCTTTCAATAATGGCAATTTTATTTTTACCAGCTTTAGCCAGGTTCTAGGCTCTGAACTATAGGTAAGTATTGGTCTAATAGAGATTTTATATAGTAAAAATTTTGTATTTCTCTATAGTAATGAGGATTTAAAAATATCTTTTTAGTTCATAAAAGGCTTTATTTGCATTCATTAGAAGGCCTTTGAATATGATATTATCATCATCAAAGATAAGTAAAGGGTATAAGCTTGATTGAACCGAAGACCTTATCCCCTTTTTTATATCTTATCCTTGTATTCTGTATTAAGAACTTTTTTATTTCTTATAAACGAATGGTTTAAACTCAGGCAATTTTTGAGTCAAACTTTGACTGTAGATCGAGTTCAGTTGAGTTCAGCTAAAAAGTCAAAGTTAAAAGTGATCCGACTAGAATTGAGCCTCTCAATATTAGAATAAAATTCAATTAAATGTAACATTTTGATATAAAAAGAGAGAAAAAAAATTCTGGTACGACAGATAGTTCTTTGTGAATAACAAGTTGATGTGAGAGAGAAAACTCTTTCCTTTCTCGTATACGTAGCATAGCGGCAGTATAATAATCGTCGAAAAATTCGAACACAAAATCTCGACAAGCTGTATAATAATCGTTTTAGATTTCTCAGAGTTCGAAAAACACGTTTAAAAATTGCCCGTCTGCTTGTATATCCGGGATTTGAAATTTAGCATACGGCCTTTGAATCAAATTTGCAATTTTTTAAATCAAATTTTGAATAAAATATATTCAGAGAAAGCTTGTCTGTTCAAATATCAGTTAAGAAACGAAAGAAATTACAAAACGAAGACATCTAGATAAATAAAATTTGATGCGCAAATTTAACATCTATAGTGTAGACGTGTAACAAATTTTGAACCAAATTCAACTACTGATTGGCTGTTTGTCGGTCTTTACTTTCAGGAAAGCAATAATCAACAAACGCAAGGATTTATATATATTGAGTTTGCTATTGGATTTTGGGACTGCAAGAGAAATTTTATGTCAAAGGTTTGTTTCAATCGATTGAGAAAAACTTGTCTAAAACAAAAATTCGATTCTTGGATATAATTAGCGCATAACTAGGGATGAATCGCCAAATAATTCACCAAGGATGACACGATATACACAGTAATAATGCCAAATTCAAGTCAACATTAATTTTTTGTAATTATTGTATACTAGTATCAAGCAAAGCACCTTTGGCCATGACAAGTTTATTAGTGAGAATAGGAGAAAGTTTTTGAGAGATCACTTCTGTAATATCCAAAAAGTATGTATTGTAAATCAGAAAAAGAAAGATACAAATATAAGTTAAGTATATCTCATGGTATAAAGTTTTGCATGATTGTCATGCAAAAACTTAGGTCTGATATATTTTGAGACACTTATGAAACGCAATATTTGAAACAATTGCTGTTTTGTTAATCTCGAGATGACCATATGATGAAGAGTGCGTTGGATAAGGAATTAGAAATAGCCATTTAATTTCTATAGCTACCTATTTGAAAAACAGTTTAATCGCTGAAATAGCCAGTAACAGAATTCCAGAATAATTTCTGCAGACATTCGATAAAAACGCAGTTAAAATATTTTCAATTAAGTTTTTTGCTGGACGCTGTTATCTAAAAATGCAGAAAGGATTATTGGTAATATTTAGAAAAAAAATTGAAAAATAATTTTTAAATTTTGGCAACAATTAAATGGATTATTTTTTTAACGAATTTTTCATCGATATTTTTAATTTCGATATTGAGCATGAAATTATTAATCTGGATAACCTTTCAGTAGCAAAAGTATTTTTAAAAATTTGAAAGAAAAAACTATAAAATATACTAATGCTAAAGAACTTTGATTGAGTTTTCAAGAAGAATAATTTAAGTATGGGTGAGTGAACCTTAAAATGATTTTTTAACCTGCTTGATTGTGAAAATGACGAAAATACTCATAGATAAAGGTCGATCTTATTTTAGCCCACCTTTGGCGAATAATAAGAATTTTTTGGCGAAAGGTAAGAATTATTTTTTTCTAACCTTTTAATTCAAATACTTCCAGTTTGGCAAGATTTTGAAAAAGTCGCCAGAGGTGGGCTAAAATAGGATTTTACCATAGATAAATATTGCAATAAAACTTAGGGTGAACTAGAGTTTAACCCTGCCACTTCGCCAAATTAGGTAAAACGCGCCAAAGTTTCATGTTAACAAATGTGAGTTTTTCCGCCTTTCGGAAAACATTGGGCAAAACCTATGTTGGCAATTTTTGAAAAATACACCAAGTGAAAGAGTTAAACTCCAGTGGTGCCGAGGAGTTTTAAGTTCATACTAATTGATTTTATGTAGTTCAATAACTTTATTCTACTAAAGAAAACAAAAAATGCTATTGGCGATTATTAAAATGTATTTAACTGCAGCATATTTGCAAAGATTATAGTGTAGATTTGACGGCCCCTTTAGCTGATGATAAATTTCAATGATGAAGCGCTATTTCTGATTTCCACAATGTTTTGTTTTCATTGACGTTATTGTTGGGTTATTGACAGAAAATCTTCTTAGCACCGATCATGCATCAAAAAAATCATCAAAACATCACGGGGCACCCAGCTGTAAAACTCTTACCTTTGCAAATTGTATTGTATATATGCACTGTATCGTTGCCAAATTTGAATGTTACCAAAACTTTTGATTAATGCGTGATGGCCAAAGTTGAATTATTTTGAGGTAATTTCTCACCAAATGTAATCGTGACGCTTTTTTCTTTTAACCCTAAAAGTAGTTTACCGTGTTTGAAATTATACAAGATTGTGGAATTTTGAGCAAATAGTAAGATTTCGACATGCTCGGCGAGAAACCTAACAGTTATTTTAAATCCTGCTTGAAGTTTTTTAGGGATATCTTTCCAAATCTGTCGTAATTCAGTTAGTTTCACCAGTAGGATAGTTATTTATTAAACTTTTCAGGGTTGACCCGATTTTAATAAAACTGTGGAAATCTGGCTTTGACATTATATAGGATATATCAATATACAATTTTTTTGAATAAGATTAATTAAGTAATCTTGTGTTAGCTGTCTTCTCCACACATTTTTTTTTCGAATTCATATCTAAAAACCCCATTTTTTAAGTGTTTTTGAACGTCATATTCGAAATTTCAATTAAAATCTAGATTAAATTTATTAAAGTACCTAAAGAAATACCTACAATAACTAATCGATATAATATTTTGCAAATAAATAAACAATAGAGATGCCAGTGGAGTTATTCTGCTCGCTTGTTTGGATTACCATACAAGCAATACCTCGAGGGGGTATTAAAGTACATTAAAATCCCAAAGTCTTTATATGAAACGAATAGTTTCTTTAGGTTTAAATCCATTTTGAGCTTGCTTTTTACCTTACCAAGAATAGCAACATTGCCAAGTTGCTAAAGTCGAAAATCAAGAAGGTTAAAAATATTGTTTGTCTGGTCAGCCTTCTAGATACGCGATTTAGCATTGTTGCTGTCCTTGGCGAAGTGAATCTTATTTTCTTCGATCTTATTTTATCTCACCTTTGGCGAATAATAAGAATTTTTTGGCGAAAGGTAAGAATTCTTTTTTCTTAACCCTTTAATTCAAATACTTTCGATTGGGCGAGATTTTGAAAAAGTTCCAGAGGTGGGCTAAAATAGGATTTTATCAAGATTTTAAATGATTTTTATAGCTCAGATGAAAAGATATAATATATATTTTTTATTTTGAAATGTATTTTAATGTACATCTTGACATTGTCGCCAAAATGCTGAAAAAAGGCTAGCAAATTGTTTCTTCTAGCAAACTCAAATCAAATAAAGTTAAGACATAAAAAAGGAGTACCTGAATTCTAACTGCCAGCCGAACAGGCAGCCCTTTTAGGTTTGATATGATAGCAACAGTCGTTGTTTCGGTAAAGGTACTTGTCGGCTTTAACAGAGGAAAAATATCTCCAGTTTCGTGATTTCATTTGGCAGCATAACATAATATACTGCAATCCTGTGCTCCCGGTGTCCATAACATTAATTTATCTAGCCAGTGTCTATAACTTCCGGTGTCCATAACAATTTATCTAGCCATGGAGAGCACAAGATAGAAGGGGGGGGGGAGATAAAAGGAAGAAAGAGACGCAAACCGTCCTTTGAATCTCCAGAAAGAATTCTATCAATGTCAAATACTACATGACTGTATTTTATGTTTTGCCGAAGTAATAACTAAACCGAGGGAGAAAGAACACCTAAAAGCAGTGTGGCCATGGGTTGAACTGGCAGCGTGGGGTTCGCAAGTGATTTGATCTATGTATTTATTTATGTTCATATTTATTATACAGGGTGTCTATAAAAGAACTCCGGGGTTTTGAGGCAAAATATTTTAATGAAATAAAAAACATACATACATGTTTTATGCATGACTGAAAAGCTTACATTTTCAAGTTTTTTTTAACACTTAGTAAAGTTCTATATGAGCCCCGTTAGTGGCACGGCAGACGTCTAAACGATATTTTACCTCTTCCCATGTCCTGGCGAGCATGTCTGGGGGGGTCGGTTGCCACACAATTGACTATTCGTTCCCTGAGATGTTGAACATCACGAATTTTCTCTGCATACACAAGATCAATTTTATCTAGCATTGAAACAGCAAAGTCTTATCTCTTAACCTTGTCTGCTGGTTTGATGTGGTGTACAAGTTGAATCTTGTAAGCAGTTAAACGTAGTCTTTTATGAAGTACCTTACCGACAGTTGATCTTGGTAACCCCAACTCCAGACTGCGTCTTGTCAACGATTTCTTAGGGCTTCGAAGGCATGAAGCTAGGATTCTGTCCACTTTCTCTTGAGACACACTCTGCCTACCCGGCGACTTTTGCTTCAAAACACTTCCTGTTTCCTTAAATGCACTGAACCATTGACGAATGGTTTTGTCAGAAGGCGGGTTAACACCATAGTTACGTCGAAAGTTTCTTTGTACGGTAACTACAGACTTCGTTTCTATGAGCCAAATAACACATTGAGCCTTTTGTTGCGGAGTCACCATCATTTCAAGGTCAACGCCCTGCAGCGCCGCCAACAGTTGATGCAAACATTCCCAATTCGTATGAGTAAAACTTTTTGAGCTACTCTTTTCAGAAAAATCGACTAAATTTTGCTATCTTTTATAGTTAGTGAGATATGAATTTTTAAAACCCCGGAATTCTTTTATAGACACCCTGTATATATTTTTATGCCATTGAGTATATTTTTATAATATAATTTTTTCTTGGCACATTTTGGTCACCTGCAACAAGTACCTAGGTTAACAATCATTGTTACTAGATGAATTTATGTAAATAATAGAAACATAGAATTTAAAAAAAAAATTTAAAGCACTAACAAATAATAAATTTTGAAAATTCTGATGAATTATTTTGTTTAATTACGTGAAAGAAAAAATTTTGTGCAATGAGCGAATCAAATTTTGAAAAAGTGTTTTATTTCCATTCTAATCATTACGAAATAAAAAAAAATATTTAATAATGGATTAAAGTTGAAATACAATGCGTATGATAAAAATGTTAATTAATAAAAAGGTAATCATTTGCAAAATCATTTAAAAATGAAATTCAAGTAATGCATTGCCAAACCTCGACATAAGGCCATTTCCATGGCACAGGCAAAGATATTTTATTAGGTTGACCTTTATGTCCTTATTTAGTTTTAAAGCTTAAAGTAACATGTAATAAAGCCTAGATTGTTAAGAAAAGGAATTGCATAAGTTTGATTCGAGAAATTCTTTCACAAAATATTCTTGTGATTCAGATTTCGATCTGTAACCTTCTTTTTTTCCCAAATATCATTGTTAAATATTTCATGAATAGATAAAAATGTCTTTTCCTGTGTGGATTGTGTTATTGTAAAGGAAAAATATATTCTTTATAAAATGGTGTTTTTAATGATTAATAGTTTTTACGAATCAAACTTATCGAAATTCTTTTTCTTTTTCTATCTATAAGCAATCTTTATGTAAATTTTGTCAAGCATTTAGCATTTAGCATTCAAAAATTGAATGAAAAAATGCAAGGCACAAAAGCATTACAGAATTTTCGCGATGCTACATCATTAGAAAAGTTGTACTCTGTTCCGTATTTAACTCATTGAAAATGATACAATAAAATTACTTTTATTGTAATAAAAGACTAGAAAAGTTACCAACAATTAGCTTAAAACTTGCTATCAAAAATATAAGATCACATGTTTAGCGAATGGTTACTAAAAGTGCGAGGAATGTGACTTTGAACTGAAGTACTGATTTTTGGTACATGGTATCTAAATGAAATTTCGGTCATCCTGCTTATTGTGATTTAATGCAAGAACTTGTATTTAGACCAAAATTC
>JAPMOQ010037938.1:104621-133471 GCA_026543055.1 Argiope trifasciata | reverse complement strand
CTGTCTAAAATATTTATCATTAAATTGTACTATAATGAAAAGAGACATTCTTTAGTTCATAGTAAATAGTTGTAAATGTTTTTACAATTACAAATAAGTAATTCAAGGTTTTATAATGAAATGTTCATGATGACAAAATATTTACTTATGTATTCATGTTGACAAAATTTGCTGCTATGCTTATTCTACAATAATTTTACTTCGTTGTTTTCAGTTTAATAATTTAATATTAAAGTTATTATATTATAAGCCTATACAATTTATCAAAAATCCATATCTTATTTATCTGTATAGATCTTTTACTTTGAAGTTGGGGTAAGATCACTTTTTTCTTACTTACAGCAAAACTTAACATATTAGTTTATTCAAAAATATAAATTATGTGAAGTTTGGCTAAGTTTCAACTCATTTATCAATATTTAACTCTAAGACTTTTAGTTGAATTTAATTAAAATAATATGTATTTAAGAGCTGGAAATGGGCTTACGTTTTTTATATTTAGTTAACTGTGTAAAAACATTTAACTCTAATTATGAAGAATTAAATATCACTTGAAAATATTTTTTTCTTCACCCAATTTTGTCTCTACCTATATATTTATTATAATAATAATAAAGCTCAATGTGTGCTGATAATAAAGCGCAATGTGTGCTTATAATAAAGCTCAATGTGTGTGTGTTGCATCTCTACAGACCAGACCGTTTAATCTACAGCTACCAAATTTGGCACATGTATACCTTGGAGATAAAAAATGTGCCCCTCGGAGGCCATTTTTAAATTTTTTAAATTAGAATTTGAATTAATTAAAAATTAAGTGAAATTTCAAAGTTTTTCCGCTATATCTTACTAAAATATTACCGCACAAAAATGATTTTTACCTCAAATTAAAGATTAAAAATTACTCTTCGAATGGTATCAAAGTTTTAACGTATAGCTTAATGTTCTATTTTTTAAGAATTTCTAAAGAAATATTTTAACTATATTTTTCAATTCTATATTTCGGACAAAACAAATAAAATTTAATCTGCACAAGACCATTACAAGTGAAAGGGAAAAAATTATCTTTTATCAATATGTTGACATCAGATTGGCAAAAACGCAAATAAAAAAAATAAATTATTATTGCAAATCAAACATATAAAAATGTAATTTTCAGCACGTGCCTGCATGAAATGAAATAAATATGAAATATGTTTTTTCTAAAAAGAAAATGTAAAGAAAGTTTATATATATATATATATATATATATATATATATAACCATGTTTGTCTTAAATAAAGCTGATTTATTTAATTTATTATTTATTTTTGATATCTCACTTTTATATAAAATTGTACTTATACCTCTTTTGAAAGATCCGGCCATTCTGATATTTCAAGGTCACAATGCTCATGTTTTGGTACTAAAATATTTGGTTGTTTAAATAGTAATTTAAAAAGTTTTTGTTACCTCCACTACCTCCGCCTCCACTGTATGCACCTCCATCGCCAGATCCTCCAGAACCACCTCCATTGCCTGTGAGAAGTATATGCAATGTGAAAAAGATTCTCATTTCAAATATAAATAAACAATTTACAGAAAAAAAAACTATTCATTTTCATGGGAAAATCTATTCATCATCAATTTATTTAAAAATAAAGCATAAATTTTAATTGAATAATTCAAAACAAAGTTATTTAATGTATACAAACTATTTGTACACGAATTATTTTCAACTTTTGTAAAAAATTTTGAAATTATAATGAAAATAATATGCGCATTTTCCTATGTAGATATAAAAGTATCTAGCATAATCATATCATTTTATAAATTTAGCCCATACGTTACGGGTTAGGTTTTAAAATATCGGAAATAAATAAATGGCGTTTAGAAACAGAAGGCTCAAATTTTAAAACAATTTAAACACAATTCAGACAAAATATTGAGTCTTAGTTAAAATTAATTAAAAGGGTAGAAGTTGAAAAAAGTGCAAATTTTATATTTAATTTTCAATTAGAGTTCTCTAATAAAACTTAATTGACAACAAATGAAATATCACTTTTACAACAATTTAAACTTAGGCATTTTTACAAAGAGTCATTGAATTACAAAGTTGAAATGTGTATGTATGCCAATCCGTTGAATATTATTTTAATGCGAAAAACGAAAATCTTGGAAATATTTAATAGAAAAATTCAATGAATAACATTAAAAGTTACAGGTTGAATCCTCTCAAAGAGAAATTAAAATTCCCAATGTTCATGGATAAAAGCAGATCATCCTTATATACATCAACTATCACTTTTAGATATTCATAGCCCTTAGATACAAAACCGGCATGATTAGTATACATTGTTTTTTAATAATATATAAAGTATTAAGCGAATAAAAAAGTAAATATCAAGCAAATTACTGTTGTCTTTTCATTTTGTAGATAATAATTGCTTACTAATGAAGCTTCTGTTCCCCCCTTTTAATTATATCAATATAATTTTAACTTAACATGGAATATTGTCCAATTTCGAGAGATATTTCTTTAAAAAAAATACTTTCTAATATGTCTTGATGTTACTTGATCAAAAATTAGGGTTAACAAGTTTTTCTTTTACAACCAAACTCTTTCGTCTTATGAATAATATTAAACCGCTTTCGAAGAATTCTTTTCCTTTTCTTTTCTGGTACATGAAAAAAAAATAATAATACTACAATTATTACAATTATTATATTATTATTACAATCTAAGGGTTTTCACGAATTTTTCTAGATTATAAACCTTCCTATATTTACATATATATCTAAATTATGAATCAGAAAACAAATTTTAGAGTGCCGAAAAAATGTCAGTAAAAAATGAACGAACTAGAAAAAGAAAAATATACTTTTAAAAATTAATTTATAAAAATATTTGATCTGTTTCAAATGCGTAGTCGAAATCTGCCAATGGAATGCCCTTCTATTTTTCAGTCCATCTGTATTTAAACATGATAACTAACTCAAAAACATAACATGTAATATGACTGAATTGTGATATGATGTATTAGTATTAACATTTTTGATATGCGTGGAAATTTGAAGCTAATATATTAAAAAGACATGCATACTTCTTTGTCTTTATTATATTACAAAACACGGGTTATTGAGTGAACATACGAAAAAGTTGAAAGAAGACTGTCCAGCTCGATATTAGAAAATTATTGATTTAATTAATTTTTGCTATGATAATCAGATGTATTGAAAGAAATGATATTTCTTTAAGTAAATACACTATCATAATTAGAGTATATTGAGACTTCCATTTTTCGATGATTCTACCTCAATAAGGGGTGAGACGCGAAAGCATGAGCGCATTTCTGGAATTTTTAATCATTCTTTGCTATTGCTTTCTGTCCCATTATAGAGGCATTTTTCTTTCACTTCATGACACTCATATACACATGAGTGACGTGTCATTTCTAATCCTAATATTTTATCTTAATTCAAACTTGAGTTGATTGCTTATATGTTTAGTTCAAGTGACAAAAAAAGCTTTCTGGAGAGGAGCAAAGAATATTCTAAGTAATATGATTAAATGTATAGAACTAGATTATCTGCTTTTGTAAACTTCAAAATGTAATCAAAAATTTCAATAGCAAATCAAAGAAGCAAATGTTTTAACACAAAGGTTTATTATTTTGTAAAGAAGTGAAATACCAAATTTTAAGAATAAAAATCTTCCATTTATTCACAATAATATAATATTTAGGTACCTATTAGTGAATAAGTATTGCTCTATGTTATTTTATTGTGAGTTAGCAACTTTTCTTGACAATATTATGAATTATTCGAAGTTTTTGCGTCTTCTGAGTCCATATAAACAAAGATTTTATTGTTAAATGTAAACATATTTTTCTTTCATATTTCTTCCCACACCTATTTTGACTTAAGATTTTTTTGCGTATTCTGGCACATGAATAAGAACGCGGAGAGTTTTGGAATCCAAGAATGAACAATACATTAGAGCCATTTAATACAGGGTATAATACTTTAATTTATATTAATATATATAAACGAATATCAATACTTACCACCTGTTCCAATTTCATAATGCAGCTGTACGCTGCCTCCATTTTCTCCTGGATAGAAAGTCAATGGCCCTAAAATTGTAATATTTTTCTGTACTAAATCTCACATTGTTTAAACAACATATGCAATAATTTTCAATTAAATCGGCAATTCAACGGAATTTTAAATTTTACGAAGGATTTTTTTAAATTTAAAGATATGAATTTATTGTAAATGATGCCAACTTTTTTACTTATTTTTCCTATCTTAATTTTTCTTTATTTGTATACTTCATATCTGCGAATTCATAACTGTTAATAATTATAATTAATATAATAATTTGGTTACACGGTTTATCATAACTTTTGCATAAACTATTGTTTTTAGCTTTTGTTTTATATAATTCACGATACAAATAATGAGTTCTGCCGACTATAGTTTATATACTAAATTTATGTTTTCAAGTAAGAGATTAATAGGAGAATAAATTATAGAATGGTAACTTGGTAAATAAAACTTGTTGGAATTAAAGAACAAAGAGAAAAAATGCATAAAATTAAAGAATAAATACCTGTGTCATAATTAACTTGGTACCCTCCTACAAACAGAAGGAAGAGAATTAATACAATACCCTAAAAATAAATATTGATGAATACATAATTTAGTTGTGCAAACAAACCTCCATTGCCCCCAGAGCCTACAGTGCCTCCGCTGCCTCCTCCTCCTCCACCAGATCCGTCAGCACCTCCTGTTCCACCAGCACTTCCTCCTCCACCAGATCCGCCAGCACCTCCTGCTCCACCAGCACTTCCTCCTCCACCAGATCCACCAGCACCTCCTGATCCACCAGCACCTCTAGCGCCTCCATCTCCTCCCGCTAATCATATTCGTCAATTAATAAGACCACTGTGTTTCATAAAATTACATGCAAACACTTTATACTTCATTGAGTAATGATATTAGCATGCGTTTGATGAAAAATTCTACCCAGTGGGCGTATTATAGTGCAATGCCGATGTATATAAAAACATTTAGTGATGACCTTTCAATCATTAAACTTTACCGAATTAAATGTTTGTTGATGGGTTAAAAATTTTTATAACATAGTAATCAAGGCCCAAAGTCGATACAAATCTCAATAATGATTCGAGCTGATGGTATGAAAAGAGTCCAAAGTTGTTAATAAATAGGAATTAAAGCGCATTGCCGAAACATAATCATAAATTAGGGATTAAGTTATAATTTATTCCACGTAATTAACATCTTATTCCTAAATATACCTCAAAGTCAATATTTCCTTTCATTTTTTGAGACGGCAATCTCGCATTCCACTGTGAAGGTATACTAGATTTCGCGAAATTTTGCTTAGTAAATTGCCATATAGAAGAATAATAATTGTATATTGTAATCCTACATAGCTCATCTTGTATATCTGTTACTGTGAGAGACCGAAATTGGAGAATGTCGACATTCGCTGGTGAATGTCAACACATACCAAAAACGTTGGTGAAAGACCGTACAATTGATTACATTTCTTGCACTTTCGGACCATCGCCGGTATATGTCGACAATCACAGACAAGCTTTGGTGGAATTTGGAAAGATGATTAAAGAGCTCGAAAAGGAGATAACAGAAGGCAACGTCAACAAAGAGGTGCGGCCTAGAGCACGTTGTGTTTTGCTGGAACACAAGGTCAACAGAGAGGCGAAATTGCAAATCTGCATTTCTCCTCTCCAGATACGGAGAGACGAAACGCATATTCAAGATTCACCATTAGTGCATTGTGGATGTCGACATTTGCCGGTGTAAGTGAGAAATGAGGATATCTAGCAAATATTTCGGACATACACCAAGCGACTACGTGAATGTTGACATTCACCAGCGAATGTCGACATTCTCCAGATTTCAGACTTTCACGGTAACATATCGTTATTTTAATTTGCTAAGGATGTCAACTGCGAGGGTGGTTCAGAAACGTTATTATTCTGGGAGGTATTATTCTTTGTAATCAACCCTGTTCTCCTAAAAGTACCCCAAAGCAAATATTTAGTGATATTCGCTTTAATTTTTTGGAATGGCAATCCCACATTCCACCGCTCAACTATACCTGATCTCTTGTGCTCAACAAATTGCCATATAGAAGAAGAATAAGCATATATTGTAATTCTACATAACTCATGTTGTTTATTGTTATTTTAATTTGCTATGCATATCCATTGAGAGGTTGTTTTTTTTTGTGCCAACTCTTTCAAAATCTTTTAATAATTAAAAAAAAATTTGAAATAAAAATATAATGCAATTTCTCATGACAAGAAAAATTAAGAATATAAATACCTGAATTGTAGTTGTAGTAATAAGTCAGTGCATTATAATACACCGATCGTCTTGTGTATCATTATTTTAATTTACTAAGAATACCGACTGCAAATGGTGGATAGTTGGACTAACTTTTTCAAAATGATTTGTAGATAAATTATTGAAATAAAAATATAATGTATTATCAGATTATGAAAAAAATAAGAATATAAGTACCTGAGTTGTAGTTATAATAATAACTTCCTGTAAAAATAAAGAAAATAATGATTTCAAAGATTTAGTTGAAGCAAGGAAATTGAAATTCTTCAGACACACAAATAATCTTAAATTTACCTCCACTGCCTCCATTTCCTCCAGATCCACCAGCAGCGCCATCAGAACCTAAATTATTTGAAAATGTATAAACATTTGCTTAAATCTTGTAAATATAAAACATTTAGCAGAGAAAATTACAATATAATTTAACTTTCCAGCTGGCGCGCGTATGTGAGAGATACGCTAGAAATGAATTTCATTTTATACTTTTAGATATGTTGGCCCTGGGAACACCTGTCCTTGGCTATTTGTCCCCCTCCCTTTGACCTACTTCCAGTTATCGTCGAAAGTTTATGGCATTAATCGGTCGCTTTTTATCAGATATTTTTATCTTAGAGATACGCGTGACCGTTCATATAAGTTTGTGTTACATCTGATTTTGTATAATTTTACAAATAAATATGTGTTGTTTTAGACTCTTATGAAGGAAAATGTTGAAAACACACACACACACACACACACACACACACATTTCTAAAAAGTGAACTAAAATTAAAGGTGCTAAAGAGAAAAACCGAACTAGGTATTGAAGAAGTGGAAGATGCGACGTCAGGGAAAAAACCCTGCCTAAAAGAAAAGCGGACTAGAATCACTAGGTTCAGTTGTGAGATTTGTCAGAAATTTATATATTTGGTGAACACTAAACACATTATCTCAAATTGCAACGCTACCATGAAATAACAATGAAATTATTTTCTTCCTTTTCATATCTCAACGTCAATTACTTTTTCCTTTTTATACATAAATTCTGTATTATTTTTTGCACTTCTATATTTTAGAAGCACATTGTTCTGCCAAAATATCAGCTATTTCATTTATATATTTACAATCAATTCAGTTAACCCGTGGTCATTTTATATTGTTATCGCAATCTAGGTTTATATTTTTTTTCTGCTTCTTTTTAAGTAAAAAATGTTTAAAGTAATTATCGTTATTAATCCTAAGGTATTTACGATATAATTTTATTAGTTACACTTTTGAAAATTTGCATTTTACTATAGCGTATGCGATAAATACGCGCGACCTTTCATGTTGAGAGCCACACCCGCTGGAAGGTTAAATAAATTTAGAAAATGAATTCGTATCTTTGATTTACTTAACTCAATAAAATCAAAATCAACTCTGATAATGTATTAAAAATAAACAGGAGTTGGAGGACTTTTTCTTAAACACTTCAACAGTCAGACATTCTTCTTGTTAAACTTTAACCGGTTACTACTATCCACCACTAAATCTGATTGACCTGACCGCCTCTATAACAACATTGGTGGGAAATGCAATTCAGTCCTAAAAGCCATCACCGGCCAAGGAACAATCCTTCCCTTAGGGCGCAAATTTCGTCATAACTGATTACCGACCCTCATCATTACTGTAGCCAACAGATTGGCGAGAACCAACTACTATAAGGAAAGTTCTCATCTTCCTCTCTGGAGTGTCCCCGTGGAATAATCTTGTGGAATAAAACTTTCTAGTTATATAATTCAGATAAATTGATTTATTCATCAATATAATAAAATTGCAAACTATTTTTAAAGTAAATTTATTTGCCAAAAATTAGTCAATCAACTTAAATAGAAAATGAGATAGAAATTTCAGTTCATATTGTTTATTATTAATATTTTTTAAATGAATTATTAGCATTAAAATAAGTAAAATTAGCAATTATTCGTGTTGAAAATTTAGAATAAATTGTCCATTAAATTTTCTTATTAAATTTGAAATTTCCTTCAGAAAATAATCATGGAAGTTATTCAATGTCCACATTTTTAAGGGGTCACGGTGGCTTGGTGGCAAGTTCTCGGCTTCGGAGCCGGAGGGTTTCAGGTTCGAGACTCCATTCCACCGAAGAACTGTCGTGTAAGGGGGTCTCTTGCGCGTTAAATCTGTCAAACCAAACGTCCTCCCACTGGTGTGGTGTGGTGCGGTATGGAGAGGGGAGGGGCACTTCAGGTGTCGTCCTTGTCATCTGACCGTGGTTCAAGATGACGAGATCCGTCCCGAAATAGCCCTTGTGTTGCTTTTAAACGGGACGTTAATATAACTAAAACAAACCTCATTTTTAAGGATATGTGAATGGAGCTGGTTTCAATTAAGAAATTACACTAGCAATATTTTTAAAGTCATGCCTTTTGTGTATTTATATTTACATTCGAATACTGAATGATTAAAATTCTAAGGAAATGCCTTCACTTGAAGTATAAATGGTTTTAAAGCACATCTGTCCAGTAGTAAAATTTTCAACTAAGTGCAATTTGGGTTTTAAGGCATCCGACTACGTTAAAAACACTGGTTATCAAACACATTAGCGAATGTTTTTTTAAATTATTGTTTCTTGCAGTTCAAACATTCCTCTTTCCAAAACGGTTTATCTTTTCTAGGAAAAGGATGGCCTGACTTATCACCCAAGATCATATATTTTTCAGATAAATGTGTTTTTAACTTCAATTTTCATGAAAATTATCTGCCATTAGCATGATATCTGAAAAACTAATAGAGGTATTTACATAAAAATCCCAGCGTGTGTTTTAAATAATATGGGGAATGAAATGAACCAAAAGTTTTATGGTTGGTGAAATACTTACAGGTGTTTTTAGTAAAATTAAGTTGTAAATTTATGGGAAAAAATGCGTCTATACGTATATTTTTACCCATAACTTCTTTGCATCTGAACATGTTTCTTAGATTTTGGTTCATTTCATTCATCATTGTATTTTATAACTTCTGTACAAATTAAAATAGGATTGCTGCATCACAATTTTGTGTAGAGTGTTAACCGTTTTGGTTAAATTTCGTTAAAATTTCCTATTTCTCAAAATATATTATATTTTCAAATAATGTTTTTGTATTTATTGTAATTTGTATTTTAATTGACAATGCATCTAGGAACCATAGTTTTAAATAGTTTTGTAACAATACAATTTTTGAAAAATTGTCCTTTAAACATTATCGGATACCTTAATTAAAATTTTGTTGGAAGTGTCTTAAAAAAATAATAAAGTCAAACTTGCCTCCAGTTCCAGAGTTGTAATTAAACTGGTAAGTCCCACCACCATTTTCTGGATAAAATGTTAGCGGACCTATTCATATTAAATTAATAACATTATTCTCCAAAATGTAAAGCAGCTTTTTTTCATAAAAATGCAATAAAAATACATGGAAATTTCTCAATCTTTCTCTAAATTAAAAAGGCAAAGAAGAAGAGAAAATTTAATAATTTTGAAAACATTACCTGAATTGAAAGTGTAGGTTTCTGCAACAAAATTAAATAATTCTGTTAATAATTGTATACAAAGTAGCAATGTTTTGAAAGATTTTTTACTCAATATTCCAAACGAACCTCCATTCCCGCCAGTGCCTCCATTTCCGGCATATCCTTGATAGGTTCCTGACCCACCAGAGCCAGAAGCACCTCCTGCAACACCAGCTCCTGCAGCACCTCCAGCTCCACCAGCAGCACCTGATATTTTTTTAAAAAAAGGTTTATTTAACAACGCATTAACATATTTATCCCATTCAAATGAAAATAAATCTGGATATGATAATTCTAATAGCATTTTTAGTTAAGATGAAATATTATCATATTATACACTTTATTAAATGTCGGCATGATGTTAATTAAGGTACAGAGTTGATGAAGAATAGATAAATATATAAATAATATATAAAGGGTTGTTAAATGTACAGTCAATTATTTCCAATAGAATGATCAGAGGAAAAAAAAGTTACACTTAAAGTCAGTTTTATCAACTTCAGAAATTCTTTTAGAATCCTTTTGTATTTAATAAATTAAAAGAGCAATATCATGTATTCTGAAGTGATGGGGTTGAATACATGATTTAGAAAACTATTACCTGAATTGTAGTTATAATAGTAGTTTCCTGTAAAAATAAAAGGTTAAGAGATTATTTATTAATTTAAAACAACCAGATGAAAAGTCTTCACATACGCACATACAACTATATAATCTAAATTTTACCTCCACTGCCTGCGTTAGCACCAGATCCGCCAGCGTTGCCATCAGATCCTAAAGGATTTGAATAAATTTGTCAATATTTGCATGGCATGCAAATAATTTTTGTTATATTAACACTTTAAATATATATTCAAAGCTAATAACACCTGCAAACTTCGTCAAATTTTGATTTATTATTCTATATTTTGTAGATCATGTTTTATCTTGTGCATTCATGCATTTATTCCAATATTCGAGTGGTTTATTAATCTTTTTATAGCAAATCCAAATATTATTGCTGTTGTAAAAATTTCCCTATATCAATAAATATAAAGACACGATTGAAACGATAATTTAAAAATGCTGAATAAAGAAAGTATCAATAGGAAGTGTTTTTAATCGATTTGCACATTTTTACTAATTAATTCAGAATATAGTCAGAATGTCTAAAAATTACAACTTTTGTCAGCTTATTTCACATTCAAAATAATGTGAATTTTAAAAATCTCATAAATCTGTTTTAATTTATTTATATTAACGTCCCGTTTTAAAGCAACAATACAGATATTTAGAGACGGAATTCGCAATTTTGAACCTCGTCAGAAGATGAGGATTACAGAAAAGCTGGCACATCCTCACTATACTTCCACACCACAACAACGGGTAGATGTTTGGTTTCGATGGATTTAATGTGTGTCGAACCCGCTTAACGACGGTTCTTCGGGGGATTGGAAACTAGTTTGAAACCCTTTGGTTCTGAAGCCGAGACCTTAACACATCGGGTATTTGTCAATTTTGGAAATCTGAAGTTTGTCCCAAAATAGGAATTTGTATTCAATAGGATTAGAAACCGCATATTCCATTGTGAACATATACCGCATTTTGCTGATTTTCGCACCAAGCTCACTTGAGAATTAATAGCTACAAAATATATTTTATATATTAAATATATATATATATTATGTATTAAAAAAACAACTTATATTTTTATTTTATACATCCAACATATTATTATTATGATTTGATAAGCACATAGACAGTTGGTCCAAAATCAATGGACAAATGTTTTTAATAACTTTGTTATGTATAAATGATTAGAGAAAAAATAATAAATTAAAACAATAAAAAAATTAACAAAAAATTCAAACAAAAATTTAAACAACAAAAAATTTGTAAAAAGTTTTTAAAAAGAAGATGGATTCAATTTAGAAAATAAATACCTGAGTTATAGTTGTAATAATAAGTTCCTGTAAAAAAGTTTCAAATGTTAGTTGAAAACAAACAGGTGAGAGTTTTAAGACGAGTTTATATGTATTTGCATATGCTTGTATATTCGATATTCAATTTACCTCCATTTCCACCATTACCACCAGTAGGGTCGCCAGATCCTAAAATATTTCAATGATTTGTCAGTATTTGTTTAGATTATCTAAATTAGATATTTCAAATATTTAATTTATTAGAAGGTAACATTAAAATTAATAATCTAATCATTGAGGAAATAAAATAAAATTTAGATACAATACAGATTACTTCTAATCTATTAGAAGCTAGATCTTGCCACTCCTGGATTTATTTTCATTTCTGCCACTTAGATCGGGAAATTTTTTTAATTTGAAATGACCAAGGGAAATATGAATGAAATGGAGATTTCATTCAAAGAATTACTGTAACTATCTTAAAGAGAATAATGTTGAACTTACCGCCAGTTCCAGAATTGTAATTATACTTGTAGATTCCTCCCCCATTAGAAGGGTAAAATGTCAGGGGGCCTAAAAAGTATTTTTTTAAATTTAATTTTCATAATGTTATGCGCCAAAATGATAGAAGATTCCTATCATGACAAATAAAGTGAAATTATAATGAAATTTCTTCACTATATGTTAAAAAATGTGAAGAAAATCTGAAAACAGGTTTACCTGTACTGAAATTGAAACTTTCTGTAAAAAAAGGGAAAAAAAATTTAAAAACTGCATATACAACAGTATTAATTCAAAAGGTTTTTATTGTTTTGATATTTCAAACTAACCTCCATTTCCTGTGTTGGTCCCTGATCCCCCAGCACCTCCTGAGCCACCAGCTCCTCCTGCTCCTCCTCATGTTTTTAAATAAAGGATTTTTTTAAAGTATATTCTCAGATTTATTACATTAAATCTGTAGCACTGAATAATATTCACTTCATGTTAAGAATGAGAAATCGTATACTTTACATTTAATTATCTGTTAAAATGATATTAATTATGGCAGATAATTAATGATGGCTACAAAAATATAAAGGATAATAAGTAAAGAATATGGACAGTAAATATAAAGGATTGTTAAAGTCACGTTTGATTGCTTTGTAAGAGGAAGTTTCGGAATAAATTGAGATCAGTTTTTTATTTAAATATTTTTTTTAAATCTTAAAATGGACCATAAATTAGTAGCAGCATTGTGAAAAAATCGAGAATCCTTTTATTCACGCTTTTTACAGTACATTAAAAAAACTATATTGCAAGCTAAATTTTTTAAAAAGAACTTCTATTTTATTTATTACTTTAATTTGCAAGATTTAAGGTATGCTTTTTAACTGAAATTTAACAATAACAATTTCATAATAAAATAATATTTTTCTGCCATACTACTGTCGATGAAAATTTAATTTAATTCGCTTTTAATTGAAGATACACAAATTTGCAGAAATGATATGGTTTCGAAACATAATAAAAATATTTTGCAACAATTTCATAAAGTATTAAATATAACTGTTTTATAAGTTCAAATATTGTGTTCCAATTTATTTATGCAAATTTCTTGTGTATTGTATATTTCGGACGCTTTAGTATTACACTGCAAGAAATAATGGTAATTAAAAGGATTCGTAGAAAATTAATGTAATTAATGGAAGTAATTGTTTTTGATTTAAATAATTATTGATAAATGAAAGCAATAATAAAATAAACATTGAAATAATGATATAATAAAGTGAGAAGTGAATGAAATGAAGAAATGAAATAATATTAACGAGTAAAGAGGGAATTAAAAGTACATGAAATATAGTCATAAAAAAGCAATGAAGAAATGTTACAATGACAATAGAAGTAGATGAATTAGGAAAAGAAACAATGTAAACGAAGTAATGAAATAAAGCCGTGAAATATTGAGGATGAAACAAAAATGAAATTAAAAAAGGAATAAAATAGAGTAATGAAATAAAAATAATGAATTAATTTTCGATTCACATAAATGAAAGAAGTTGAATTCAGTAAAGAAAAGTAACAATGAAGTAATAAATAAAGAAGTGTATGAAATGACAAAAATGTTCCAAGGAACATTATTAGTCAAAAGTGAAATATATGAAGAAAAACAATAAGTAATATAACTTGTAAGCGAAAAAAAATTAGAATAGGCTTAAAATACTTTTCAAATATACACACGATTTACATAATGAAGATATAAAAAAATTAGGTTGGTAAAATGCTGAAATAAATCATTCATGTTGAAGTTTGAAAAAGGTTTGAAAATTATGTGCGAAGCCTAATTTTTTAAAAACATCTAAATATTTATTCCCTGATTGGAAAAGCATACCTGCATTTCCATTGTAGTATTGGTTGTAATTGTAATATAGCCCACCTAAAATGATAAACATATTGATATTAAGAATGAAAGAAATAAGAAGGTAAAAATTGTTTTAAATTTTAAGATAATAATAAAATAATAGGCAACAATAAAATAGTCAAGAATAGCTTGCCATTTGCATTTTGAGCAACGTGAGGCGAATAGTATACATGGTAATATCCTGAAAAATAATAGAGAGGTTTAGCATTAACAAGCACAAGCATTGCAAAGTATTTATTTTTACAAGAATTGATAAGTGTTTCATGAAGATTATCATAAACAATTTTCAAAATTAATACAAAATTTGCTATTACAAATAAATATAATTGACATTTTAATTGAAAATAATTTTTAAAAACTGTTACGAAGTTAAAAGTTTCATCAAGTAAGTAGTGTTAAAAGTTAATTTCTAACAAAAGAACAAAATAGTTTTAAATAATAAACCATATCATCATAATATAAGAATTAAGACATTATCTTTTTTTATAAAAATATAATACTGAATATATCAACCTAATGAAAGGAGATTCTATGTTAGCATTAAGGTATCCGACTACGTTCGAAGGAAAATTTTAAAAAAATTGGATTTTTTACAAACTATTTAAAATTACGGTTTTTAGATGTATTGCCAATTATGATACAAAATATTATAAATAAAACAAATTTATTTGAAAATACAATATATTTTGAGAAATAGAAAATTTTATAGTAAATTTTATTGATATTTATCCAAAACAGTTAACATTCTACATAAAATTATAATGAAAACATCTTATTTTTCTTTGTGCACAAGTTATAGAATATAATGATGAATGAAATGAGCCAAAATCTAAGAAATGTTTTGAGATGTAAATAAGTTATGGGGGAAATATATGTATGTATGCAATTTTTCCATAAATTTACAATTTAATTTTTCTAAAAACACCTATAAATGAAAAGGAGTTTCGCCAACAATAAAACTTTTGGTTCATTTCGTTGCCCATATTATTTAAAACACGCACTGATATTTTTATTTAAATGTCTGAATTAGTTTTTGAGATATCATGTTAATAGGGAATAATTTTTACGAACATTACAGTTTTGAGAAAATTGAAATTAAAGACAAATTATAGTTAAAAAGATATGAGACCCTGGATGATAAGTCGGGCTTTCCTTTTCCTAGAAAAGATAAACTGTTTTGGAATGAAGAAAGTCTGAACTGCAAGAAATAGCAATGTGGTCGGAAACCAGTGTTTTTAATGTAGTCGGATACCATAACGGATTCAATACACTATTCATTAAAAAAATTGGAAAGAAACTTTTTTTTTTAATTTTAGGAAAATGAAAGCAAATAAATTTTGAAAGATGCATCTAAAGGTTTTTGAAAATGAGATTTCATGTTATGCACTAACATTTTATCAATATTCAAAAAGCCTTATAATTTTTCTCTAGTTGAAAGCAGAAAAAAGAAAAAAATAGACAAACAACTGCTTATGTTTTCAAACTGCTGAACTGCTGATGCAACACCCCCAACAAACTGATGATAATTTAAGATATAATTTTTGAACATTCTGATTTCCATCTTGGTTTATACAGAATTATCCTTGAACATTTAAATTTCGAAAATCTAATTTTTCGACATGAAATGATTTATTAACAAATTGTCTAAGTTCTATAGTTTGTCGATTCTATTCAATCTGTACCAGAAATGTTAATGCTGAAATTTTGAAATTATGTTTTGAGTGTATGTGTAATCTCAAACACCTTTGACTGCAAAATAATTACAAAATAGACAATTATTCCCATCCTATATTTAACATTGGTAGTTACTTGCATCAGTAAATATAAAGATTTTTCAATTAAATTATTTATTCCTCAAATGAGTGATTTCGCATTTCTAGATAATTTCTTTTATATGTTGATAAATTTATATAGTTGAATAACTTTAGAATAAAATTTTAGTACGATTGAAACAATTATCGCCTAGGAATTAAAATTAATAAAGAATCCGGTCTGAGGACTTTCTCAAGGGTCATCCTCAGACATGGATTCAAACCAGGGATTTTTTCTGTGAATGGTCTGACTGATAGATTCGACATGATTTGCAACCAGTTTAAAATTTTTTTAGAAACTAAAATAAGATTATAGAAACTTATCTTTAAAACTCCCAAATGTTAACCTTTTCATTATTACGATTATTCTATTTCTTGCATCTGTTTTGGAATGCCTGAATTTATCTTTAGAATAGATAAGAAGATTTTCCTACTACCTCAAAAGCAGCCTTAATATCCATTGTCTCTAAGGGCCTCATATTCAAAAGATGCTCCTACTTATTTGTTACTACACAAATGTACTAACTGATACTAAAGAACGGTATGTTTGGACGTCTTTTGAGAGATTTCAAAAATCTTTCTCTCCTCTAACTCAACTAGGAAAGTATCTCTAATGAACTAAGTACGCACCACAGGTATTCAATCAATCACAGTTAAAGAAAGGGGAAGGAAATGTTTCATTGCTAATCAAGTATCTTTGTCCAAGTCATAGTTTCATTAAATGGATATTCGAAACTTTTCAGAAATGATAAAATTGAAGATTGGTAGAATTAGACGAATGAGTTTTCACTTGCTATTTATTCTGCTTAGCTGTCGGAGATAATTAATCTAATGTATTATTTTTAAAAGTCAAATAGGAGTTAAAATTTAAATAAAATCATTGCACTTATAAGAATAGAATATTAATAAAACAGGCAATTATGTGTTGACAACTTAATAAGCCAGTAACAACCAATAGACTGAGACGTACGTTTTTGTCGAATGGTTAAGTTGCTGGACTTCAAACCCGAATATCGCAGGTTCGATCCTTCTCCACATTTGGTGACCTCGGACTATGAGCGTTCAAACTGCTGTTGTGGCGCCACCTACCCGCAGCAAACGCAACCAACACAAATTCGTCAGACTCACTTGATGCAGCAGCAGACCTCTTCGCTCGCCCCAGCGATTGGCGGTACCGAAATACTCTCTTCTCTCGCCATTACGCTTGGCAGGACCAAAGCACTCTCTTTGCTCGCCATAACGCTTGACAATACCAAAGCACTCTCTTTGTTCGCCATAACGCCTGGCAATACCAAAAGCACTCTCTTCTCTAGCCATAACGCTTGGCGCTTTAAAAAATCGTTCGCCTAGCATCTCACTGGTAAGGGAATAAATATTCAAGTGACAGTCAATAGACAGAGACATACGTTTTTGCCGAATGGTTAAGTTAGTGGACTTCAAACTCGGACATCGCAGATTCGATCTTTCTCCACAATTAGATAGATAAGATAAGAATAGTAATAAAACAGGCAATTACATAGATAAGAACAATAATAAAACAGGGAATTATATATATAAGATAAGAATAGCAATAATACAGATTTCTAAAAAACTAGTCAAATGGTTAAAAATACTTTTATAGACTGATAAATAAAATAAATGTTGTAAAAAAATGTAAGCTATCAGAAAACTCACTTCTGGTTCCACCTTCGCCTTCTTCATCATCACAGCCTTCACCTGTAAAAGCAGTATTCATAAAGATTCATCTAAGTACAAAGTGTTGTAAAATATCATTCATAAGCTTTAAATATAAATCTAGCATGCAAAAACGAGATATTTTTTTTACATAGATCTCAAATGCAATGTGATACCGGGACAGGTAATCGTTTATTTATTCATATTATCTATAGAAGTGAATAAATAAAGGCAAAACATACACCTGATTAAATATGATATAAAAATTTAATAGTTTACTAATTTTCAATGATGTATGCCATAAGAATTTGGGTATCAATTTTCTGTTGTGCGTGGAAAATGATCAACATGTGTTTTAAGATATATAAAAGCATGGCTCAGAAATGTTACTTCTTTAGAGGTGTGTTCTTTAACTCAGAATGACACACAGATAATAAATGAGATACCGGTATATAATCTGTGGGCTGTATGAGACTGTTTGTAGATTTGAAAGCCAAATTCATAATTTAAGAAATCACAATGAAGTACGAGGTACGTATATGAAGTAATTTCTTTACCAAATATTATTGCTGAATTAAAATCCATTTCTTTTAAATACAAAACTATTAATAATCAAAATGATTTTCAATCATTACCTTCATGAAAGAAAATTTTCTTTTTTTAAATATTTAAAATTATCTTTAGATGCTTACTTTAAGATCAAGATTATATTTGAAGCTAACAAAATTATCTTTTAACGAATTTTATTAAATCTTTATTTTTGAATTTTAATTTTAACTAATTTTACTGTAATTTGAACTTTAATTTTAACTCATGTTTGATTGTTATAGCTGTGAAAAGGTTACAATGTAGTTTCCTTAGGACAAAAATCGTACATTTATGATGCCATTTTTATTATTCGTTTAGATATTTGCCCAATAATATAAAAATAACTATTATTTATTTGGTCAACAGAATTCGAAAGCATTTGCTATAGACAATAAGAAAAGATAAATCAATATACAATATTTTAAAAAAATTCATTTTATTTTTGATAGTTATTAGGAATAATGCTAAACAAATAATTTTACTTTACAGAATTAAGACAAATTTCAGCTGTACATTTTAAACATAATTTGATATTCTTTCGCTCACCTGCTACACCAGAAGGAGCTATCCTGGACACGACATAATGACCTGCAATTATATGGATTTTATGATTTCATATCAAAAATTACAGCTGGAATCATAGTGTATTGTGGCTGAAGATTTTAAAATTTCGCCTAGTATTATTTTTTGAGATTTTGTACTGAAATGTAGAAATATATCCCAAAGAGAACCAAGCATTAAATTTTTAAAAAATACTTCATATGTCAATGTTTTTCCTTCTAACAATGAAAAAATTCCTGAGTAACACTTATCCTAATAGTACTAAAATCCCATCAGTACTTTTACAATATCTTCAATACATTGTATAATATCTTTAACTAATAAGAAACATATTTTTAATAACAATATAATATGCTGTATTAATTTGTTGCGTCATTCAATTAGCCTAATTAAAGCTCAACATTGCGAGGTATTTTCTTACATGGCCTTACGGAAACTTGAAGTTCAGACAATATGCTATATATATAGCCACGTTTTGAGGAAGAATGGTACAGGAGGGTTGCATCGAACACCCACTCACGCAGCAAGATCCACTCCATTAATAAACCATATCCATAAATACCAAGACCTCTTCAGGATTATACAATAGCTGAGACCAAATTGGCAATCATAATCAGCCGAAAATATAACTTCAAAAGTGTAACATTTTTGTTCCCCCCATGTAATTATTACCTCACCCAAAAACTGAATGTAGTCTTGTAAGATTCGACACCAATGGGATTCTCTTTGGAGATACCTGGATGGTTTGACGTCTCTATCTTTCTTTATTTCTTATCTCTTTCTTCCTTTTTTTCCCCTTTCATTTTGTACTCTTCTAACGGGTTAGATAACTTAATGTTATAGGCACCGGGGGCGCAAGATGGCGTTATGTTATATATATTTATATACATACATATATATATATATATATATATATATATATATATATATATAGGTCACATTTCTAATTTCTCATAATTGCTTTGATAATAGCCAACCAATAAATGAAATGCAGTTTTGATATATTTTTTTATAAATTATATACTATTAAGCTATATTATAATATAACAAATAATATCATCAAATTAACCAAATTAAGTTCAGCCAAGTTAAAATTAATAATAATAAATAAATAATTCAGCCGAATCATGGATTTAGATTGCATTTATATATTTTGCAAAAGCAACTAAGAAGAGGTACAAATTAATTAAATATTTAATTAATTAAAAATTAACCGAAAATTTGTGTAATATCGGAACAAATTCTGTTATTCAAAACACATTTTCTTCATTTATCATCAACTTTAAACAAAATTTAATTGCATTGATATTAACTGTAAACTAGTTTACTACTATTCGTATCAATGCATTGATTTAATAATGCATAAACATTAACAATCTATCATTGATGTGGAGAAGAGATATGTAAACTCGGTGAGAAAATAAAACAGATGTATGTTGATAGAAGCCATTTCCGGCTGTGAAAATAATGCTTGTTCTATGCGCATTTCTCCCACAGAAAATTAATTTGAGCTTTTAAGTTTTTAATGATACCAATTTTATTTTTTGTACATATTTTCCTTTAAATTTTTGTTGGCTATTTTTTAAAATTTAACTCAGAGGAATTTGAAATAAAGAATCGCTGGACAACTTTGAAAGATTTTGAACTATTCTATTATTATTTTTTTCAATACATACGTCTTAAAAATAATTTTTGTTTTACAGTAGTTTTTGCAAGGGGAGTTTCTACATTAAAAACATTGTACATGAAATAATTTTAATCCCCAAAATCACAAGGTATATGAACTAGTTTAGTATAAAATTTTTATTTACCTGTTCCCAAAGGACCAGTGCCGTAATAAGAACCTTGCCAAAAATAAGAAATGAATTAATGCATATATTAGGAATAAAATACGCGCAATGAATTCATACATTAATATTAGAGTTTCATAATCCAATTTTTGGTATATTAAATACACAAAATAATTATCAAAAACATTTCACTGTGAAAATTTGATGCATCTCCACTTTTTAAGTGTATCTGAGTCACACTCTCACCTTTATTTAAAGAATTATTTTTAAATGTGCATTAGAAATGAGAGTAAAACAAAAAGAGATATACCAATCATACTTAGAGAGATATACCAGTAATAATTTGTATGTGATTATTATATTAAAAATTGTACATATGTATTAATTTATGGATGAATCTGTCTCTAAGGAATATGTCTGTCTAAATTTTTCCTTATAAGTCCAAAAAGCAACCAACCAAGGATTGAAATTTGGTATTTCCTTTTGGTGTAGATATGTACCAATTTTGAGCTGAATCCATGAAAATATCTACAGTTTATTGATATCTATTTAATTTCAATAATTTAAATAAACTTACAAGATAGATAAATGAGTTTTTATATTTTTTACTCTAGAAGTATAGATGTGTATAGAGTTACATTACATTCAACAAGTGAAAGAATTTCTTTGTTTTTGTGCTCGTATGTTTGTTAAAATGCCTACTCAGAAACATAACAATCAAAAGGGACTTGAATGCAATCTTTACAGCGCAGTTTTACGTTTGTTTCTGATTTTCACTCCAATCTGTAAAAATAAGGAAATTCTTGATCCATATATAATTTTTTATGTTATTATTTGATAAATTTAAGCATGGAGTTTGGTGTGCTTTGGCATTGAAATTAAAAGTCGAAGGGAATTTTCAGTTGATTATTAAATGTAATAAAGATATTTTTAAAGTAAGAATATTGATTGTAAGGATTATAAATAGTTCAAAATAATTTATTTACGACTTACCTTCGTTTAAATTTTGATACGATTCACCTCCTGTAAAAGACAATTACTGATTACATCATTTTGAAATGTGCTACAAGGTTTCTGAAAAGCTTTTTCACCACTTAAAAATGTCAAAAATAAAATAACGAAGATATATTTGTCTGGAATTTTGTAAGGGATTAAATTTAAGAAATAAAGTTTCATAAACATGTTAACTGTCACCCTGAATTTCTCATAATTTATTTTATAATAGTCCCCCGGTCACAGGTGATCCCACGGCAGTCAAGCTATTAATTCATTTAGTTTTTGAGAAAAATGAACACTGAATGGCACTGATGCTCTTATTTATGTAATTCTCCTATAGGAAATCTCGTATTTGCCAACTTAATTCTAAAAAGAAGATACAGATTTAACCTTTAATCAGATCAATATTTGAACTCTTTACAAACGAAATTCACCCAAAATAACCCTCAATTTATGAATACCATTAAAATTTAGGGGAAAAGGATTCTCCAATGTTCCATGGAACATGATTGAATGCCTGTTATTGATTATATAACACAGATATAATGCCCATTGAAATGCAGGAGCTATTGCGAAAAATTTTGGTTGGCAATTTTTAAAGAATGTAAAAATCGAGATTGCACAATTTTATTTATTTTATTTTAAGAATTTTTATTTTATCAAGTATGTAAAGGAAAAATATTGCAGAAATCAAGAAAGTGGACATCACATTTAGAGAGTTTCTATCTTTCAACTATTTTTGGAATAATGTCTGTCTGCCTGAGAATATAACTAAACAAGTGTAACAAATGAACAAGTATAATATTAAAAAAAATTTAAGTCAATTCCTACTTAAGTCAAGAAAAAGATCTTATTTTAGTTGCTTTTTATTAAATGTTTACAAATAATATAAATATGCATATACATATGAACAGAATTACAATATTAAGTGGCAAAAGAAAAGAGTCTTTTCCAGTGATCTACACGCTTCGTCACTGGCAATATGTATTCCTGAATTTATATCCTGCTAAATATATAAGAATTTTTTTCTTCTATATAAAACTAAAATAAATTAACTTATCAAAAAAAAAAAGAATTTATTTTCGCAAGATTTGAACTCGCATTCTTCATCTTCATGTGAAAAATACTGAAATGCTTGTATTTTGAAATTGATTTGCTGCTTGTTGATTTCAATTTTCATTACAAACAATTAAAACAATATTAAAAATATTAAAAATGAGCAAATTTAATTAATGAATTAATATTCGAAAAAACTGTATTGACATTAAATATCATCCACTACAAGTTTTAAAAAATGCATTTGAATTCGAATGGATGAATAAAAAGTATTTGATTATTAATGATTGAAAATTTGAACAATATATATAAATCAATGTATAGGAAGAGTGTAAACTAATAGCAAGAATTGAAAAACGCTTTTGTTAGAGTGATAAAATTTAATATTGACAATGTGATCTTTATATTGAATGAATGTGGAGATTTCTTTGTAAATTCTGCATGAAATCCACTCAGATGAAGTTTGTCTGGCCGTGTAAAATTTGATATGATAATTAAAAAACACAAAGATCCAGATGAACAAAGTTTAGTACACAGTTTAATACATAAAACCTACAGATATATTTAATTTTGTAGAAACCCGAATACCTGCCATTCCCGAAAACTGACAATCTGTCAATCTGTATATTTTCAAACATAAAACATAACTCAAAAATATTAAAATATTATGCATTAGAACACGATATTAGTGATTTTCTCTTAGACTATAGCCGTGAGCCAAACTTCGATTTTCTAAGTCAAAAAATTAACTGCCCACATTGCATATCCGTGTTTCTTTACTATGCTTCGAAACCCTAGACATTAATATGCAATGTTTGAAAACAAATATACGAGCACTCGTGATGTCGAAACGTGACACTTGTACGATAACGTATGTATTACATAGGAAGGATAGTATGTTTATAAGGGAGCAAGCACATGAGGAAGCCCACTCACTCACACTGATTTTTTTACTCAAATACTACTCAAATATTCAGCATTTAAAATTATAAAAAGGAAACTGGAGAAAAGAATGTAACTCTAATAATGTTTCTACTCAATTTTTTTTTAATATTTAATATTCTAAATAATATTATTCAGCTTTTAACATTGTAAGAAAAAACTGCAGAAAAAGAATACAACTTTAACAATGTTTCTACTCGAAGAGAATTTCATATTTAATATTATAAATAATTATTCAGCATTTAATATTATAAAAGAAAACTGGAAAAAAGTAACAATTTAACGTTTCTACTCAAAGAGAATTTCATATTTAATATTATAAATGATAATTATTCAGTATTTAATGTTATAAAAGAAAACTGGAGGAAAAGAATGTATCTTTATCAATGTTTCTACTCAAAGAGAATTTCATATTTCATATTATAAATACTATTATTCAGAATTTAATATTATAAAAGAAAAGTGGGGAAAAAGAGTATATTTTTAACAATGTTTCTGCTCAAAGAGAATTTCATATGTTTGCTACATGTACCAGTTCCTCCAGCTCCACCCGCTCCTCCAGCGCCTCCTGCTCCACCTGCACCTCCTCCTGTTCCAGTGCTGTATTTTCCAGCATAATAATGAGGGGCCTCTGCATGAAAAAAATAATGGTTATATTAAGAAAGCAAAGCGTATATGAGGAATTTGCATTTTATAATGCGTTAAGAAATATTATCTTTAAATTACTGGAAGACAAAAAGTGTCCATCTTAATCTTCGTTCAACAGTTAATTTTTTAACAGCCAGATATATTTCCTGTTGAGGACCAGACTTGAAATATCCTAATGATGAATTTGATTATATATATTTTTGTAATCAATAAATTTTGTTCTGAAAATAAATTTCTGAAATCTAAATTTTTAACAAAGTGTATATGTAAACAAATATAATATAAACAATAACAAATATATTGTAAACAATATAACAAAGTGTAAAGAAAAAAAGTGTGTATGAAGAATTTGCATTTTATGATGCGTTAAGAAATATCTTTAAATTACTGGAAGGTAAAAGGTGACCATTTTAATCTCCTTTCAACATTTAATTTCTTAACAGCCAGATATATTTTTTGTTAGGGAAAAACTTGAAATATCTTAAGGATGAATTTGAATATATATATATTTTTAATCAATAAATTTTGTTCTGAAATTAGTTTATGAAATCTAAATTTTTATATTGTCCTTCTGTCCTATAAATCTGGATATTTTTTTGTATACCTAACTAGCATTTTAAATAAATATAAAACGGTTTAAATATTTGAAGGAAAAACCCAACCTAGTTATGAAATTTTGAATTTCTCTATTTTGTACCAATACACATTACCTAGGAGAAATGAAGATTTTTAATATGATGATTTTTGCTGAAATTGCCATGAAATAATCTAATATCCACAATTATGAGTTATAAAGCTTCATAACTCTCTCAGTTTTAGCAGAAAATGATATGAATTTTACTTGTTTGAAATATTAATGTGTTTAAATGTTAGTTCAAATGGTCCAAATCATTAAAATAAAAAAAAACATTCGTGTATCTTTCGATCCTACATGGAGTAACACGTTTATGATTTTCCTTCTGACGATATACAGATGTTCCCTAGAATCATAAATTAACGGCTAATTTCTAAACTTATATAAAAAAAGGGGAAATATAGTTGAAATGGGGAAAATGATTTAAATGACATAAGCAATTATTTTCATTCTGTTTAAGTCACTGTACTTCTGACTTTCAATGCATCGGTGGAAAACTTATGAAAATTTATACATTCCTTTGTTTTATTACTTATATTTAAAAACAATCTTGCCACTGTAGTATCAGCAAGAAGTTTAGAACTCTATGTTTCTTCGTTATAGAAAAGATAATCTTCTTTTTTTCAAGAATAATTTCATGTTTTTGCGCAAAGCTTAGGATTTTTATGCTTGTTACTTTTTTTATTTCTGTGTTTTTCAATAAGAATTCCTTACTTATTTTTTATATAATTATAATTAAGTAATCGAATAATTAAAAAATGTAAAACGATTGATGATCATCTTTATAATAATATATCTTATTTCTTCATATTACTTAGTGTTTGGAACTAAACCAAGTAAGAAGTAAAGAGATAAGTTTAACCTTAGAGCAGCTAATTTGATATGTTGAATGTTTTAAATAGTTAATAAATAGAAAAATACCTGATATATATTTTTTACAATCTTATTTACTTATTCCTCAAGTATAAGAAGTTTACATTGTTACTATTCTAATTTATATATAATTTTTTGAGCACATTTGCATAAAGAAAGTCTAATAACTATTTTAGTTACCATAATAGAATTACGAAAACCATTGTTAAAATCTATGTGCTTCCAAATCGCAATATAGTGTTTAAAAATTTAAGGGAAAAATATCGAAATAGTAGAATGAGCGTATAAAGAATTAATTTCAGTGAAGGTTTCTTTCATATATATCTCTTTTTATTAAATAAAATTTGCAATGCAAAAGCTTTCTTTATCTTAATTAGAGAAGGCTATTTGTAAGATTTCTGAGGTAACAACTAGACTAAACTTGAAATGTTCTGCATATGTTTTGTTTTTCCTGAATATAAGTACCGCTAAAATTTCTAAAATAAATATTTAAATTATGACTTATAAAATGAATATAATAATTGAATCCCCTTTTGCATACATTTTTATTATTTATTTGTTTTTGTGCCCCTTAAATAATAAAAATTTTTGTGACTATAAACAGCATTAACTTCTTGAGGAGTATGGGGCTCAATTATAAAGAACTATTTGAATAATTGACACAAAATTACTTTCCTGCAAGAACTTTGAATTACTTTCATTAAAATTAAGAATTGGATTTTAATAAAATATTTATTAACATCCATATTATTATTTGAATATTCTATAAAGATTTCGAGCTTACTTTTATTTTAATTAAAATTGAGGCAAACATTGCATTCCATAAGATCTTTTCTATTTTATCAAGACTAGTTTATAAAAAATTCATTAAAAATTTAATCACTTGTTGGAAAAATATTTTTTGTATCTAAAGTCCTAAATGATAGTTTAATTTTAATTTAATGGTAAAACAAATCGAAAGTAAATGTTTCTCTTCTCATTTGTCTCATTTTAAAGAAAAGCAGGTCGATATACTACCATTAATATTATATCCAGAACCTCCATAATTGTACGAAGTCTGATATGTACCACTTCCTGAAAAATAGAAAAAATAAAATAAAACACTTTCTCATCTGATAATATTTATAACTATAAAATTAACCTTCGCATTTATTCTAATCATAAATTTAGAGATATTCCAATAATTATTTAAGATTTTTTGTATAAGTTAAAGTTGTTTAGAACAGAAATCAGTTGAGGGATGCCAACACAAAAATTTACAGTGCTATAAATAATATCTAACAAAAAAATTCAAATCTTAAAAAGTTGTTTTACCCATCAGTTGCTTAAAATTTTTATTTCCAAAGCCAGATATAAAATTTCTTGAATAAAAAAAACATATTAACTAACCTTTATATGATACAATTTCTTGTAGTTTTATCAACAGAATATTAATGCTCATTTGAATAAATCTTAGAAAATTACTCATGTAGGTTTTTGTTTGTTTGTTTGAAAGACCTCAAACAAAAGGTTTATTAAAGTAACCAAATGTGTTTCTGTTCAAAGAAAACAAGAATCACCTCTTAAACAGTTAACTAGAGATTAAAAAAACAAAAATGTAAAGAAGAAGGTAAACTTTGAGCCTGAGGTGTGAAAAATAGAAGGAAGCAGTTTGTCGAGTTTTAATTAGATGTTAATTGGAATAGGGATCTTATAAGGGACTCTTATTTCAACCCCAAAGCCTTTGAATTGAAAAGATTACTTTCGTCTCAATTCAATTAATCAATTATATGAGTAGAGGAGTTTCATTTTGTTCTTAGACAAGTCTGGACTTGGATGTCTCTGGTTTATTGATTCCCTTATTGTTTTATTTCCACGTTATTACTTTGGCATTATTAATTACTTTTTTTTTTTTCACTGTTCACCAGAGTGAAAAAAATATGGAAAAAGCATCGAAGTGAAAAAGCAAGCATATCAGATGAAAGCGCAAATGCAACTTGAGAACATTTCAGGAATTGTTGCAACTTTATGACATTCTCTAACTATTCCCATCATGACTAGTTGGATAGTTTAATACATATTTCTCTCTCTTTTAGCAATTGTTGAATGTTATGATCTTTATTTTAAAAGTCACATTAAAGACAGCTACATAATGCAAAACATTTACTATTTCCCGAGTTTCAGATTTCTTTTTGCAACCTTTTATAAAATATCTAAGTATGGAATTTATCAATTCCATATTATATTATACTTTCATAAAAAACTTTTTGAAATGTAACGGTAACTATCCGATAACGGCAATATTAGAAAATTTTCTATAATTATAAAAAACATCTTAAACAATGCCTTTTAAAGATACTTCGCAACAAGAGATTGAATTCATCTATTGAAGTCAGTTTTATACAATGCTAAGATTGGATCCAACGTTGGAAGCTAAGAAATTTGCCCAATTGAAAGTCTTTAATCTTAGCACTTCCGACACATACTTTTGATCCAGCATTTGAATCAATTGATCTTTGCACAGTGATAAGTGGCAAAAATTCGCAATGGAAAATATCCCTATTGCTTTAACTTAGAGTCACCAGGAAGTTTTAAAGCAAGCCATTCGTTTGTACTTAAAGCTACATGGGCAACTCCTCTTTCCCCCTTTAAATTTGTATTTAAGCTCTTTTTTGAAATAACTAATAAGAAAAGGACAACATTATCGCAGCTACATCATCAACTGCAACTTTTACTTCCACCATCTACTGTCTTATCCAAGATTGTAACAAGTTTCATTGAATCGAATTTTCACCACAACATGCAGCATGTCGTCAATTTTATTACTCCAGTATAAATTGATGACAGTTATTGAATGGTTTTAAATATTCTAATATATTAGCAGTTGATTCAAATTTTGGATCAAAGGTATGTGACGAAAATCGAAGCATCGTTTATCATATGTTAAGTATATACATTACATTAAATCAAATTTAAAAATACCTTATTTTAACAACTTCGGTGCTATAATTGATGCTTATGACACGGATCTCTATCTATTAAGATTTTATTATTTGCTTTCTTTTAGAAAATTCTAATTATACATAATGTATTAGAAA
>JAPMOQ010037938.1:91364-101928 GCA_026543055.1 Argiope trifasciata | reverse complement strand
TTTCCATCGCGGAAAAAAAATACAAAATAAAAATGTGTAAATAATGTGCCGAATAAAACACAATAAAAAATGGATTATTAGAATGAAATAAACCGCGTTGCATACCTTCTCCACCGTTGTATCCGTATTGACCGTAGTTATATCCTATTTCATAGTTTCCGGAAAAAATATGTTATAGAAATAAGTGAACTGTATACCAAATAAGATTAAAAAAAATGGTTTTAACTAAAAAGGCTATTTTCGTACCTGTACCGCCATTGTATCCATATTGACCGCCGTAATTGTATGCTGTTTTCAGTCCATACGGAGCATATAGTTTATGGAAATATGTAGTTAGTATACAGGAAATCTATGTTTAATTAATTATGTTACAAAGTTGGAAAATGTTAAAACTAAGTAAGAATTGGATAAAATATTTTTTCCGCATACCTCCTCCACTATTGTAACCAGATTGTCCAGAATTATACCCAGTTCCGTAATTTCCGGCACCTAAAAATGAAAATTGCGCAGAAGCGATTAAGAAACCTTCTAAACAAACTATTTATGTCTCCGATAAAATATTTGTATACATATTTTCAAATCTGAGCAAAATTTTCTTGTATGCATCATGACGCTTTATGCAAATGCTCTGCGAGTTAAATTTGTAATCATTTACAGCTTGTTCTATTCCAGCAAAATGCGGATATATTATTAATCAATTTTCATTCTACTTTAATGATATTAATTAAAGTGAAGAATTTTTGTTTTAAAATTCAGAAATTCCGAGTTTAATAATTTTTGGTAATTAATTATTTTATTTTAAAGAATCATTATTTTGCAATGGAATTGACTAAACTGCGATTTCGAGATTGCATAAAATATTATATCTATAGCAGCTCTTTCAGCTATAAAATTGGTATAGCGAATCTGTAATACTAATTTTCGGAATAATTATTCGTGTAATGAAGAAAATAAATATACATATAATATTAATAAATCCGATATATTCATCTAGATGGGCTATTGATTGATTAATGCAATTTCGGATATGATTGTTAAACGGATTAAATAAAGAAAATTATAATCGAAAATTTCATGCACATGGAGAAAGTGATTAAAAAATAAATATAAAAAATAGTACACTTTACAAAATGTGTACTTTAATAATAAACTTTAGATGTAAAAATGGTTATATTATAAGTTTTATTTCCTTTGTATATATCATGTTTATGAACACTCAAATTAAAATTAATCACTAAAATCGGAGTAAAGTAAATAATAATGTCCTAACATAAAAAATGTAGTATAGAATTTGAGTATTCGATAACGACATCCACTAAAAGGGCAGGGATATTTTTAACTCAGTTCGGTGCTACAAACTTCAGTGGACGATTAATAAATAATTGATACTGAATAGATGTAATGTCAGTAATTTCGACATTGACAGTGGGAATTAAATTGAATTTTCAATAAACGCTACAATGTTGGTGCTGTATAGATTAGGAACAAAGATGTAAGGATTCTTCCAGAAAATTCCTTATTCTGTCTGCTAGTTATTAAAATTCGAAGCACTTACATGTGAATAAATTCTCTCTTTGTAATGTTAATCTTGAACTGAGCTTTTTGAATGCTATTAATTCTTTTGAATCAGCGATTTGTTTGTTTATATTACGAATATCTATAAATTGCTTTAAAATTATTTTCTTTGTGTATGTCTTATCAGTGATTTCATTATCTATGTTTTATATTTCATTGTAAAACAAAAGGTAATTTTCCTTTCAAAGTTATGAGCTACTTTCACTCTGTATATACAGAACTGTTTCAGTAATAATAAATTGTTTGGATTGATATTAAGATTGCCAAAATTTTTGATTTCTCAAATTCAACCTTCCGTTTTCGGAAGTCTTTGAAAGATTTCTTATTGACTCGTTTGCATAAGAACTTTTACTGTTTATTAAGTTTTCTCACAATCATATTATTAAGCCTTTAAATTTTAAAAATCAACTCTTTATATACTAAAAAAATTCAAATCAACTTACATTGATCTTTTAAGATTTTTGAACACAAAATAATAGAAATTATTTAAAATGTATCATTTGCAATACAGCAATACTTAAAAAATCTTACCTCCAGCTATAAAATGTAAAAAAAAACTTAATTATTGCACACTATTAAAATAATTGCTTTTTTCTTAAATGTTATAACAGATATGTATAAAAATAATTTAATTTTAAATAAATTTATATTTGTGAAAAACTATATGTTTAACTAAAATGTTACTTGAGCATATATTCTTAAGCAATTAATTTGTATAGGTATGCTTAACTTATTTATTTAAATTACTAATTCATTGACCAAATCTATATTAAGTCAAATTTTCTATTTTAATAAAAATAAAATTAATTTTAAGAAATGAGAAATAACAGAAAATATAATAGTAAAAATGATTTCTATATAGAGAAAAATGTGTGTATATTGAAAATATTAATGGGAACACAATAAAGAAAGTAAAAGCGAATCCATTTCATTTTTATCACGGGTTTAAGGATTAAAATAAATGAGAATTTAGAGACCTTTTACTGTTTTCTATTATATGCTTAGCAAAAGTGCTGAAACAAAAAAAATCACCGAACTATTTAAAATATCTGATTGGAGGCAAATACATTAAACTATTACCAAATTATTGGGTTGTTCGGAAAGTCATTTCGTTTTTTTTTTGTCAAAATGAAAAGAAATTTTCATTTAATGAATAAATTATTTATTAAATTATAAAATTGCCATTCTGGTCTAATACCTTTTGCCATATTTTTGGTAGTAACATGATTACACGCTCATAAAAGTTTTGGTCTTTGCTGTAAAAAAAACTGATCCATGTGGTTTTTGGCCTCCTCATTTGAAGGAAAAATTTTGCAAATCAGTTCTGGTACTGATGTACTGTTAACACATCTTCTCCACACATATTGGCTAATTTATTTCTGGCTTGACAGCATTTTTACCTTTTATATAGCAAAAAAGAAAAAAATGACGAAAATGCTGTTTATTGCTCTCCATATTTAAAAGGGCACCATCCAAAAACTACTGCGAAGAATCAGCTGCACTTTTTCACACTCAAGCCTTGCTATATCAGCTCTTAAAACATAAAATGATTTTGCGGTTTAAGTATGAAACTGGGTGCGAAAAATACAATTAAATCCTCTGTCAGGAAAAAACGAAATTACTTTCCGAACAACCTAATAATATTTTGACATATAATAGAATATATTTAATTAAAAAAAACTCATTAGATTAAAGTAATCCATATTTTTTGTCACTCAGAGAATGTGAAACACTTAAAACTTTACAATCAGAAACGGCAGATGATTATTTTTTAAATTAATAAAATTTATTTTTTCAAATAAAGAACTTTGGCATCAAACATTATGTAGAATATACTTAGAAGCTTAAAAGTGGATGGATTTATTTGCACGCTTAGATTTCAAATTAGTAAAATATTTTAACATTTCTTGTAGACAAAATAGATATTTGCTAGTTTTAAAGAGGAAATAATGAATAATTATTAAAAAAAAGGCATAAAATATGACTATCATTTAAGTCGCATAAAAGAATTGGGTAGAACGAAGAGATTTTGGAAACGATACTAATTATTCAAAAGCTGATATATGAAATATGCATGTAATTTACCTTCAGATCCTGGCACCTGAACTTTACTTTCATATGTTTCTACAAAAAATATACAAGATATACTTATTTAAATTTTATAATCATAAAATTTTAAAAATATAATTTGGTATCTAAAAAATAATATTCAAAGATTTATAAAAAAGGAAGAAAAATGCTGCATCTATTAAAATGATTTAATAACTGACATATTTTGAGTCTGAAATTAGAAAAAACTCAATTCCTGTTAACATGAAACATGTTAATCCAAATTAGGGCATGTATTTGTGCGTTCTTGAGATTCCATCTCGGGACCATTGAGTCCGTAGGCGCGTAACGTAACTCCTAGGCAAAAGTGTACACATCGGTCTGGAATTAGTTATGCGGCTTATGAACTGACAGTCACGTTACTCCAATTCCACTGAGTTGGAAGGTAATATGAACGATTTTATCTCACCAAGTGTTTTTTGTGGGTGACGAACGTTTTGATCGCATTAATTAAGTTGTGTTTGTTAGTTTAGAACCAGGGTCACCTATGTGCATTCTTGAGGTTCGACCTCGGGACCACCTCTGTAGCTGCGAAACTTAAGCCCTAGACAAAAGTGTACATTCTGGTCTGGAAGTTGTTGTGCGTTGTGTGGCTTATGAACTTACCGCCACGTATTGAAGTGTGCAACAAAATGGTATTTACAGTACATTTGTCTCAGGTATGATAATGTGAATCATTTCAGTTATCATTAAGAAATACTTTCATTTGGAGTTACCAGTTAATGTGATTTCAGTGACGTAAAATTTACTTGATTAATAAGATAAGATCAGTAACGTGCTTTCCCACATTTAAATCATAGATGTAAAATGCAAATGTTATCTGGTTCAAACGAAAAAAAGTTTTGAACTGATGGAATTGTATAATAAACTTTTCAGTCATTATTATAGTTTTATTTCGAAAAAACAATATAAACTTTCTAAAAAAAATGTTAAATTTTAATTTAATGACAATTTCAAAAGAAGGTATTAAAATTTTTCTTCTCTTTTGTGTCATTTCACATCACTTTTCTGCTATCTTTTGAATTACTAGGAATATCTTGTCCTGTGTGATTTATTGCAAAATTGAACCAAGGTGAATATTAATTACTTTTTTCACCTAACGAAAGATTTTTTCCTTTATGAAAATATTCGTTCTCAAAGATAAATTCTCACTTCTAAACAAGAAATAATTATATATGACATATTTCTAGTATTTTCAATCCTGACTGTCAGATATTAAAAAAATTGAAGCATCCCAACATTAAGAAATTTTTCCTTCAAATCTGAGCAGCAGTGGGGCTTCATTAACTCTATATGAATGTAACTAAATACTAATTTTACTCAACGGAGAAAATCAAAGAAAAATATGAAAATATTTATTCTGAGGATAAAAAACTTGCAAAATTTGTTTCAAACTCATTTTTAAGATTTGAAACTTTTTTCAGGTATGTTTGGTGCAATGCAATTTCCAGTAAATTTCATTTATGAATACGGTATGTCAAAAATCAGCTGAAATTCTCAAATCAAATGGAGTTATCTGTTCTTCCCAAAGAACGTTTTAATTACGTCACAAAAAGGGTTTCAGTTTTTCCTTCTTGTTTTAAACATAAATCAAATAAGTGCTTTATGAGACGGATAAATAAGAAATTTTAGAGTAATATTTAATCAGAAAGTTAGGTGGTATATTTATTTTCTATTTAAAAAATGATATATTTTGTAATATAATATTGTTGAAGTTATTAAGTTATTAATTATTATCATTGTTTCTAAAATATTAGCTACTACTGAGGAAGATATATAATAAATGAGTAAATCAATCGATATTGAATTTTGTAATTCGCTATTAATGCTTTTGCTTAACTTTGAATTCTGGAAATGAAACTAAATTTTTCTCTGAAAAACTATGTTTTTTGCTGTTATGCTTGCTGAATTACGAGTTTGGAATCTTTCTAAAAGTCTGTTATCTTGTTCTATTTTGTGAGGTCACATCCCTCAAGAAGTTGCACAAGCATTCTAAAATTAAAATTGCTTAGTGTAATAATCATACATCTAGTAAGCTTGATTTGATGACACCATTGCTATTAAAATTTGTGAAAGAAATACACTGTATTCATGATTTGCTAATATTTTCAGAATAAAAACAAAGTCAAAAATTAATTACTTAGAAATAAAATTTTAAAAGAATTTTTTTTTGTTACCATTAAGAGAATTTTAATGGTATAATCTTAAAATAAAAATTCGATAAACTTAAAATGATTGCAACTTCTGTCATCACTAAAATAAAATTTAAGACATACCACCGGGTTGTATACTTCCGGAATAATCTTTTTCGTAGGTATAACCTGCAATAAATGTTTAAAAATAAGATTTTAATCAAAATTTGATAAAAAAATTTCTATAATACAATACACACTGGTTATTCAAAATTAAGTAGTTAAAAAAATTGAGAATGAAAAACTTATTGATAGGATTTCCGAACAGGGCATTTCGAATAATGAAAGAACATTCTTAAAATTAATGATAAAAAATGCACAAGCTAATGCTAATATAAACATAATTGAACTTTCTGCATTCAATTACCATGAGACATATTAGCTACAAAATATAACTGTTGTAAAATTATCGGGTTCCTATACAAATGTCATTTTGTTGCTTACTTACTGCAATACTTGTGTCTCAACTAGCGTTTATTTGTTCTATTCATTTGTAAAAAAGAACAAAATTGTCCTTTTCTGTTCAAAAAGCTTCAAATTTTTATAATCAATTCTTTGAAAGCTTTTAGAACTCTTAACATTAACTAATAATAATTAATTACTACACTAAATATTTGAGACAAATGATTATCATATTTCATCATTATCATATTTCATTTGTGAATGAAATATGAAATGATGATATATAATATGAATGATATAAATATGAATATGAATATATAAATATGAATGATATAATGAAACTGAGGATATAAAACAATAAAAAAAGATGATATACCAATTGGATACATGAAATATTTTTTAAATACTGAAACATGATAAAATTAGATCAAACAGTTAAAGAAATTGCTTAATTACTGTGAGCGCATATTAAAATTTTTGTTTTTACTATATGTATTAAAAGTTTTAAAAAATCAAACATTAACATCGGCAAAAGCTCTTTAATGACTTTTGTAATTAAATAGAGAAATGTCGGATACCTCGATAATTCAACGGAAATGGTCTCCCAAAACATTCTGGATACTCTAATAAAGTTATGTTAAAGAGTGCCTTGCATGATATTGACGTACATAAGCTAAGAAATATTAACTTTAGGCAAGAATTTATCATTTTTATTGAATCTATCGTGTCGGTTTTGGGAGTTATTTGGAAATGAATCTCTGGCAAGCGGTTAATATTTTCAAAAAATTTGACTATGTGTTTAGACATGTTTTTCTTAACCATTCGAAACAAAATCTTGACACTTATTTGTTCTTATTTTATTCTGCGAAATGCGTTTTCCTATTTTCTATAATATATACTGAAGAATATTAACGTTTTTAAGAGCACATGTATTTTATCTTTAATATTTTGAAGATGGTAATTTAAATTATATTATTATAATAGATAAGAGGGAACATCTCCCAACTCAATCTGAAATTTCTTTAATAAAACAGACTTAATCCGAGTAGCATATTGAACTTGAAAGACTTTATATTTGCTTATCTGTCTTTTAGCAGTATACAATACAGTATTTTACTAACGATACTTGTGATAGACAAGTCAGCGGACGAAGTCAGTGATTTTAAGCCGTGAAAGGGTCTTTTTGTCTTTCAGTAACGCCATCTGTTGCCAAGTGTACGTCTTAGCTATTCCAGCATCACAATTCCTATTAGTATAAATTAATGAATGAATAAGATGAACTCCCTATTAGTACAAATTAATGAATGAATAAGATGAACTTCCTATTAGTATAAATTAATAATCAGTTCTCAATCATTTATATTTATATTTTACATATCTAATTTGCCTTTCTCTTTGCATTTATCTTCATTTACATATCATATAGCTTTTATATACATATCTAATTATAAATAATATTATTCTGGAATTTAATGAGTGGCGTAATTTTAAACACTAGATAACTGCTAAGCGAAGTTGTAGGTTACAAAATTTACGGTTTTTATGACATGCATTACAGGCTCTTTTCGGAAGACGTTTTATGGTCCAAATAGAAATAATTTTAAGAATAAAAAGCATTCCTTAGTAAACACAGCAAATATTTATATAAATGATATGAACCACTTCGAAATTAATAATTCCGAAACTGAAATGAACATTCATTGTGAAAAGGAGTTCCTGATTTTCAGATGACAGGAATATTATTATATAGTATAGTACTATATGTGTATTATTCTATATTTGTCAAGTTGCTCGCATGATTCAGAGCCAAGTTTCAATTTATTTTCATGGTTAACTTATAAAAAAAGCAAATAATTTCTCAAAAATCACAAAATTATGACAATAATTACAATTCGTTTTTTGAATAGTTTTACCTAAATTATGAAAATGAAATGCTTCTTAATTTGCTTCAAATGTGATTTGCAGGTTTTTTTGAATTAACAATACTCATTTTTAATTAAAATTGAAGAAATTTACTTTTAAATATTTGATTTTACCAAGATTTTTAAATGAATCTGATATGCATTTAAAGTTTTAATTCCATCACTAAGTCATAATATTAATTTTACAAATCAATGTTCTTATTGTTTTATTCAAATTTTCAAGTGAAGAATGCGACAGAAGACTCCCTAAGCTATTTTAACTTAGAATGTCGTTAATCTGCAGCCTTTAAGAAATGCAAAATTTATTTTAAACAAACGTTGAAGAATTCTTTTAAATATTTTATTTTAAAGAGAATTTAAAGAAATGTAACAGACATTTGGAAGTTCTGATTCTAAAGCCCAATTAGAATCGTATCTTGATCAAATTTACGAATTGTTTTATTGTTGTTGTTGCTACTTATTTCTCTTGAATTGGAAACCAACTCAAATCAAGTCCAAGAAATTGGAGAGAGAGGGGTGCAGTAGCTTCTGAGGGTAAGAATCCCTGAACACTCTAGGGCAGAAACTCATAAGAAGGTGACACTCACACCCTCGTTTGCCCAATTCCTTTTTACAGGGAGCGGGGCTCTTTCACACATAGAAAACAGGGTATAAAACAACCATTCTCGAACCGGGACTCGAATCCGGGAAGCCCAAATCACTCGGAAGACGCTTCCTTATGCCAGGAGGCCAGTTCGAACTGTTTTACTTTGACTCCGCAAATGTACTACAATAACAAAAACTTTTGAAACAGCTTTAAAGCAAACTATATGTTGATCTGTAGGTATTTTAAATTTGTAACTTTTTTAACAAAATTTCATACTACTATTTTAAAATATATCTTTCTTTTTTTTAAACAAAACTCTAAAAAGAAACATTTATTGATTAAAATATGAAACTTAAAGTTAAATTTCAAACTTATATTAAATTTGATATAAATATGTTAATTACTAGAAAAACTTGATAGTTTACGAAATAAATAAATGATTAATATGCTTCGTTGCACTCTATTTTCTGATTTATTTACCAATGTATTTAAAATCGTTTCCAACTGATGAAAAGCAATAATAGTTATTCTTTTACATAATTTAATGTTGTTTTTGATTCATGTACAAGAATCGAACTGTTTGTTCAAGTAGATAGGAGAAACTTTCTTTCATGTATTAAAAATTTTTGAACAGAGATCTATATCAAAGATTGCATAATTTACGAATAAATTTTTTGGTATTTCATATATTAAGTCATAAATCTTTCTGAAGGTTTGCTTTTACTTATTTGAACAGAAGCTTTTTTTTTACGATTTAAGTTTCATAATTCTCATAAAGCACATCACTGTTTGCCGAACAGCTATGAAGTTATGCTAAATATCATTTATTTATTTAAATATTTCATAAAATTCAACGAAGGCATCACGAAAATCGTGCTCATTGCTTTATATATCCCACATCAAATATATTTTATATAAATTCAATTTAAATGTTTGAGGAATAAACTGAATTAAGGAATAACTGTAGAATTTCAAATATTTAAACTGGTATATTGAAAATGTAATCCTCGAAGTCACGCTTAAAGACAAATTCCCAGTTTCTTCGTTGTTTTAAAATTTCAGAATAGGAATTTTTTGAAAGATAATTTAGATTTTATCTCATAAGTTGTGAGTTTTAGATGTGAATTTAAAGCAGTTACTGTTTTAAGGGTATTTCAGCATCAGGGTTATAAACATATAAGAAAGATAAGGTAGAAAATCATATATAAAAGACGAAATGATATGCATGCAATATCCAGAAATATCGGCGTATCTTTTATATTTGAAAATTGATATCAAGCATTGAAAAGAGTTATGATAAAAATTACTCCCATTTGAAATTTTTATCAAAGGTCGGCTTCAAGCAGGGATTTAACTAGACCATTTTTCCTGAGAGGGGATTGAGTTAAATACTGAATCTCGGGATACGAAACTGCTATTAAACTGAGAAGTTATGAGAGAAAAATAATAATCATAAAAAATGAAGATTCATATTTAATAAAAACCCATATGTAACAAAGGTAAATAGATTTATATTCAGAAAAAAAAAGTAGAACCCCACACTTATGTTTTGTGCCAATATCCAGAATAAACACAAAGGATGTAAACTTTACTTTACTGCCTGACACAGAAACACAGAACATCAAACAATGAAAAATCCTTCCTAGTAAAACACGCCAATTATTCTGACAATTGCAAACACTAAATTCAAGGTATCAGCAACGCGAGATGTAAAAACATCATCACCACACAATCTTAGTTTTATAAGTTGAAACTAAACATTGATATCAATAAGAACA
>JAPMOQ010037938.1:50189-81364 GCA_026543055.1 Argiope trifasciata | reverse complement strand
TTAAATCTTCGAGTTAGCTTCGATACCTGTTTTCTCCGAGCGGAGCTTGGTCCCCCGCTGGTAAATAATAATTTGCAATCAACTGATTATCAAAGTTATATATAAGTTCTCAAAGTTATAAGGCTATAGATAGATACTATTCTTAAAAGTCTTTCCCTATTTGGGGAGAAATTTCTGTATTTTAAATCTATTTTTTCCAAATAAATGTTTTTTCATGAAATAGATTATTTATATTTTGTTTAATCACTCAAAAAATGTTCATTGTAGAAAATAAACTAATCACAAAACAGAGGTTAGTACTTCAAAGATCTAAGTTTTTACATCTACAACTAATGAATAGATTAAATTTACCTTCTGAAAGAAAGAAATAAGCACATTATGGAAAATATGAAAAAATAAATTTTCTCTAGAATCTTGTAAAAACATTGGTAGGTGAAATTCTAAAATTCTCGGTACACGAAACAATAATTACATTGAAAGGATTATGCAAAAATTTAGTTCGTGTTCGAATGATATATATATATATATATATATATATATATATATATATATATATATATATATATGTATATCACAATTATACTTTTATAATGTTTCAGAACTTTCACATTTCTCGAAATAAGCGGAGCTCGATTACTAAATTTTATCCTCACATACATGAAATAAGTAAAATAAATTAACTAAATGCTTGCAAATACCTTAAATGTGTTGCAATACATTTTTTTTTGTGAAAATGTTAGTTATTTTTTAGAATTGAAAACCCTTTTACTTAAATGGCATTTTTAATACTCATTACTTTGAAGATGAAATTTAATGAATTATAAGAGTTTTTAAGAATCTAATATTTTTCTTATATTTTGTTACTTATTCTTTTATTTCTTTATCATCTTTTTCATTATGTTTCTTTTATCTTTGAATTCTAGACTTTCACACCAATATTAAGCATATTGCTAGATGTGTTAATGAAATTTGAATTTTAGAACATTATAGCATCTATGTGTGTATAAATGAGTGTATATAATTTTTTGAAAAAGAATTTAGTCAATTATAAAAACAAATATTGTTCGAAAAATATTTCAGATATAAAATTGAAGGGCAATTTTTTATAATCTTTAAAATTAATTAACATATAAATAAACAAAATAGCTATTTATTTAAAAAAAGATATGAATCTAACATGGAAGTATGTTGGCAACAGCCAAAAAGTTCCCTCTATTCTTCTGTTTTTTCAAAACAATATATATTAAAACATTGCAATTTCATAATATATATTTCAGTAAATCACTATGCAAGAATGAACAATTTGAATAAATCTTATCATTTTCTGTATTGATAATTAATAAATATAATTAAAAACATTCAATTAAAATCAATTGAAAATGATATATACACGATTATTTTTAAAAAAGGCATTTTGCATTCCATGTATTAGTATCTAACAATGTCAGATTCGAAACTGGTTAATCAAAGTATAATTAAATCAAATAATAATCAAAGCATGATAATGGAACGTTAATCAATTGCATAATTTGAAAACCAAATACTCTAAACACATACAAAAATAACAAACACTCGTTTTGATCTATTAACAATCTAGTTATAATCACATACACAAAAAAACTAATGCGATTTATGACATGAAATTTATCGCACATTTTATCTGAAATTTACAGCAGAAAAATAATGAAATTTTCACAAATAATTTTTCAGGTCCCTTAATATACAAATATTATTATTAAAAACAAAAAAATTACTGAATATTAATGATATTTAAATTTTATTTTATTGACAGCTTTAAAAAATATACCAACTATAATTTCTAAAAAAACTATTTTTTCCCTTTAAATATTAGTTTACTGATCTCTTGAAATCCTTATTGTGAAAACGAAAGAAGTATTTTGATAATTGTAAGATAACTATAGTTATTTTATTGTGAACGCAGTTGGTAAATTATTTTTTTAATAACATAAAAAGTGTACGTTTTTTATTTAGTGTTTATATACATTTTTTATTTATATAATATTTTTTTTAAAAAAAGATTGATATTTGAAGATTTTCTGTAGAGTCAATAATTTTATAGATAATAATCTATAATAAATATTTTCTGCAAAAATAATAATTCTATAAAAATAATCTGATATATAAACAAATAATTTTAATACATTAAATCAGCAATAATAGCAAAAATTAATTTATTTAACTAATCCCGAGAGAATAATATTAAAAGCAAAATATTTCAAAAAGATGTAGTAATAAAAATTGTTTTATAGATAAATAATTGTAATGCAAATTACTCATTATACAGATAAACAACTGCAATAAAAATTACTTTTTACATAGATAAATAGTTGCAATGAAAATTATATCAGATAGTGTGAATCTACTGCAATTACCTGCACTTCTGGAGCAGAGAAGCCCTAACAAAATCACAAGAAGTGCTTCCCTTTCCTTCATTTTTGAGAGAGGCAAAAAATTCTAGGGATCCATGTTTGGTTCCTTTTCCTTTATATATAACGGATTTCCTACAGCTACCAGTCACGAAGAAAGAATTAAAGCATGACTTTCCCAACATCTGCTGTTGCGATAGGAGGATCACCGGCGTCAATCTTTCAGCAGTTTTTTGCTATCAACGCCAATCAATACATTAGATTTTTATTATACCATACCCATTGTGATGAGTATAACAAATACAGGAAATACATTAATGGGATAAGTGGCATTGAAATAGATTTGCATACAGTTTGATTCATAATATTTAAATTTATGAAGTTTGATTCATAAAGTTTAGCTACCGCACGTGTAGGAAATGATAATCCACAAGTTATTTGGGAGAAGAAAAAGAAAATGTCAACCAACAAGTTAATAGTTTGTCTACAAAGATTCATCTTAAGAAAATTAATTGACTTAAGAGTGTTTAACGGACTTATGTGATGTCTATATGAATGTTAGAGATATTTATACATAACAGCAAGAAATTCTAAAATATTTAGAATCGGCCATTTGACAAACTGCAATGAAAATAATGATAAATAAAAGTCTCCAAAGATTGGGTAAGACAAATGGAAAGTTTAAATTAAACACAATTTATTAAGAGAAAAAAACACATGATGAAATATTTACAGTTATGATGAATAACTTATTAATATATGAACTGTCATTAAAGGATCTGAGATCCCGACAAAAAATACAAACATAATGACACGTATTTATAAAATGTGTAAAATCTTATATTTTCATATCAGTTACGGTTATCGGGTTGACTAAATGTCAGATACGATATTTACTAAATAGCTATATGTTTGAGGTTAAGTGAAGTGATTTGTCTAAACTAATGATGGATAAAAGTAGGCTCAAAACGCTGTGCATCAGTTTATAATTAAGTACGTGAGACAAAAGAATTTGGATATTTATAATTATGCAATAAACTAAATGCCGAAATTTCCTAAAATTAAATTGAGCACTAAATGCAACTAAGGAAAATATATATGAACAAAAGTCTATAACAGTGTTAAATATTTCTTTGTCAATATGCCAAATTTGGTGATACTCCAAATTAGGGTTATATCTAATATGTAATTACATATGTGGGATATCAGAACCTGATCTAGAACGAAAGTATTGTTATAATTTAATCCATAGAGAGAGACAACGATATTCTTCTTAATTGATTATTATCTGTAATAAAAATCAATTTAATATTCAGCAGGAATTCAAATCAGGTGATTTAAATTGCATATCACAAAGAATTCCAAAAAAGTAAAAGATGGGAATAATTAACAATTGAGCATTGATTCATAAACTAAAAATTCACAAATATATGATTAAAGTAAAAAAAGAATGGGAATATTATTTTGTTGCAATTAGCAGGATTGTAATTCTTACAAAAATTGCTGCCATTCGTACCTCACTAATAATTCGTACAGTCTGTGATGACACACCTTGTCCTTTTAGCAAGTACTTAGACAAGATGAAAAAAACTTCGGTAAAGTATTATTTGGGTATAGGAGATTCATAAATTCCTTTTTTTTAATACCATTTCTTCTGTATTGTCTAGTGGTCTTTACTATTGTTATTGATAGATAAAAATCATTTTAAAATAGTATTTTCTTTACATCGCGATAAATGATTAGGATAATTTATTAATTATGATGTTCTTTTTTCTTTTGTCCTCGATGAGAAATTCATATTTGTGCAAATGATAACAAAATATGATTGTCCATATACGAAAAAATGGTAGTACACTCAAATGCAATCAAGTTTCGAAAGGATTTTGCCGGACCTGATGTAAATCATAGGTTGTAAATAAAGCTTAATGATATATGGGCTTGTATGATTAAAACTCAAAAATAAAATTTACACTTCTTCTAGGATAAAAATAAGAACTCCTCAATTGTAATCAAACTGAAAGGGCATAGAAGACAGGAATGAACCAATTTTAAGGTATGCACAAAGTTTTAAAATAATAATAATAACAACATATTGTAAAACGACCCTTTACAGATTGCTGATAGATTTTAAACACAACAGTTCAGAGAATTCCAATCAAAATAATAAAAATTAAAGTTTATTTAGTGTGTGTTACTTTTGTGTTTTAGCATGTCTCATTTATATCCAACTTTATAGGCCATTTATTATTTGAAGTTGTTATTTTCGTCCTTGCAAACTATTTTCAATTTTGATTGATTGATTGTCATTTCTTTGAAATGTGGTCCATTGTTTAATCCTCTAGTATATATATTTCTGCTTTCTCATATGTGAAATAGGGAGGGAGTATTGTAATTGTACAAACAAATTGGAGCTCAAAATTTTGTTGCATCTCCATTTTCAGACCCCCTTGAATCCAAAGAACACATTTCTGACACTATGCATGATTATCTGTGAAGATAACTTAAAAATCATTTCCTGCTAGATGGAAGAAATATTTATTCATTACCAAATGTATAAATTACAATCAAAAATGGAAAGAAATTAATTCACTGGAGGTTCATCTGTATGGCTATTTGAGTAATAGTGAATTCGACATTTACAAAATGCAAAATGTTCAGTGTATAAAATTTGGTGCACAGGTTTAGCGTCTGGAACATATATTGTTGAAAAAAATATGAACCAAATCTGTTAAACAGTTGACTCTCTATCAATCTATATTTTCGCATGTATGTAAACGTATTAATTACTAGCCGCCTTTGTCGACCAGCTGGTTCGCCATGAGTAAAGCGTTCTAAAATTTTCTATTAAATCACATATTCATTAGCCTTGAAGTAATTCCGGGCATTGATTGACCTGAAATTAATATTTTTTTTAAGATGATGGACAGAAAGTTCTAAAAGTACTCCTTTTCCTAATAATATTCTTTAATTTTATAAATCAGTCAGTTTTAACCATCGGTTATGCTTCCAAAATATTAAAAATGGTTTTTTGGTGATGTTGCCAAAATATTAAATATGTTTTTTTTAAAGAAAGCGAGAAAGGGAAAACAATATTAAACTGATTCAGATATTGCAAACGATTACATAAATATACTATTAAGTCGAGATTTCAATGCATATCCTGTCTAAATTCAATCAGGTTGACCGTAAATAAAGAAGATTTATTGAGTTAATGATATAGATATTGCAAACGATTGTAGAAACCTTTGCTTTGCATTTATTTTTTAAAGAAAATATCACATTTTATATTTCTTTTATTTTATCCAGTCACGTGCTAAAAAAACATGGTTAAAATATTTCTTTAAAAATTCGTTAAAAATAGAAGTTTAAGTTATGCATTAAAACATTGATACCATTAGAAGGCTAATTTTTAAATCTTTAAATTGATGTAAAAATCATGTTTATGCAATCATATTTTCGGAAGTTATAGCGGAAAAACGTCGAAATTTCGCTTAAATTTTAATTAATTCCAATTCTAATTAAAAATTCGAAAAAAGGGCTCCGAGGTGCACATTCCTGGCCTCCAAGGTATACATGTACCAAATTTGGTAGCTGTAGGTCCAGCGGTCCTGTAGAGCGCCAACACACACACACACACACACATTCACGCACACGCACGCACGCACACGCACGCACGCACACGCACGCACGCACACGCACGCACGCACACGCACACACACACGCACGCACGCACACACACGCACGCATTGAGCTTTATTATAAGTATAGAAGAAACACAATGACTTAAATAAATGAAATTCGATATGTTATCAGACGGCTACAACTGTAGTTCCGAATAAAATTTTTGTATCAGTTTAAAAATAAAAAAAGACATTTAAAATGCATATTCTCACGATTAATTAAGTAAAAATGTTGGATTCATGCCTATGATTTATATTTTGTAAATAGTTTTCACCAGTTCTATGTTAGGTATTCGCGGTTTTACCCAAAGTCCACAAATTTATGCGAAAGGAAAGGGTTGAAAGGGTTATTGGACAAATAAGAGAAATTTTCTTGGAAACTCCTTCTACCGATTCTTTTTGAGATTTGTTGGATGTTAAATGTTTCTATAAGAGATTTTATTTCAATGAAGCATATCGGATAAAATATTATTTTCAATAATGAATGAAAAATTGTTTGCATTTATGTCATATGTAATACTCAAAATTTTTATTTAAAGTTTGCATTTATGTTTTGTAACTAACTTGTATGTAACTTGCTTAGTAAAATTGAGACAATTTCAATGCATTGCGATACATGTTACTTTGGACTCGGATATTAATTCGAAGTAAAAGGAAACATTAGAAGTAAAAGAAATAACAGCAAAATATGTATTTCCAAATTTATTCCCTAGTGCATAGTAAATGCAATTAAGGATATAGATTGTACCATGAATTAGTACAAACTTCAAAAATGCATTAAATTTTTTTTTATTCTCCAAAAAATATTTTGTTTGTACGAATATGAACAGAGAATAATAATAGCACAAACCGATAAATGTATTTTTTGTATGTATAAAACGTACTCCAAAAGTTATAGAAAGTTAACATACCATACTGCGAAGTTTTAGGCAAATCAGTATAGCAGTAAAACACCAAGTCTGAAATGGATTTGTCATTCGATCCCGACAACATGCTAACATTACCAGATAGAGCGTTGGTGGCCAAACGTTTCAACAATGATGGTGAATCAGCAACGATGACAAAAGTGTGGTCGGTAAAAATAAATGAAAGCGCAAGAAACCTACTTCATTCAGAATGATGTTTTTTTAAAAAAAGGCGAGGTTAGAGGATCATTCACGAAATATCAGATCATCCTGTAGTGTGAACAGGTTCATTTTGCAAAAAAGTATAATGGAAAATCTGAATTTTTAATGCTTTGTAATAGTGCTTACAAAACTGGAAAAATAATCGGAACTCCAGAATCGTTGATTCAACGTTTTCTGCATGAAATCTTGGATCAGTATCCGTACAAGATATTGGCATTTCTCAAGTTATTAAAAGTGGGAGACAGAACTTTGGTACATTTGAACTGATTCTACAATTGAACCACAGTGACTGCTGAATGTAATATAGTCAGATGAAGTCCAATTTTCCTGCATTTTGGCATTCGTTTGTGTGCAATATCAGACCCTATGGAATATCTGAAAAAGTCATTGAATTCTCCTCATGTTATAGTTTGGTACTTGGCCTTAATTTTCTGCTTCCTTGTTGTGATGATCATGTTTAGCAATTTTTTCTTTAAAATAATTGGATAGTGTAATATTACTGTGATATGTTTCATTATGCGTTAGTGTTTACATGATTTGTATGAAACATTCCAGTGTGTTGAATGATTGCTCTCTTTTTTTACTTATGGAATGATTTTTTTAAATTAACTGAAAGAGTTATTTCCAATGACTACATGCATATATTTTTATTCACAACAGTCCTTTATTTCGCATGTGGATGAACTGTAATTTGCTGTTCCTAAATATTCTTCTTAATAATAAGAAATATTCAATTAAATGGTGATACCTATGATCAATTAATATTGGTAACTTCAATTATAAGTTGCTAATTGAAAATTAATTATTTACAATTACCACATACTTTTTTTCTTCTCGTCTTTATTTTGTTTGTATGAGAACTGTAATTTAATATACCTAGAGATACTTTCTTATAATCAGAAACATAAATTTATTAAAAAACTAAAGTAAGAGTAAATTGTGATGAAACGAAAACACAATTTATCAAATGTTTTAAAAAGCTGTTCTTTTATTTTCATATACATATTTAAAAATTGGAAACTGGAAACCAAACTGGATGTTAATCATATTTGATTATCCGTACTCCATATAAGTCTAATACATTTAAACCTTATCTTAAAATAATGACTTTTCAAAACCTTGTTGCTTGCAAAATGCGACCATATTAGAAGATGAAAAGGGCAATATGGATTGATTTTACATTTCTTACAGATCTTTAAATTTTACATCCTTGTTCAGCAGAAAACTATTTGAAATGATTTTTTACAAAAAAAGTAATATGTTGTGTACTATCTTTGAAGAAAAGAGCTTCTTCAACTTATATTCTATAAGGTAAGAAGTTTTCAGAAAATTATCTGAAAGAGGCCAGAAATCTTATAATATTGCAATATGATATTCATCTTGTTATATGAAAGCATCCCTTACACATGTATAATTCGTGCACAGGAAAATTTGAAATTTAATCTCTGAAATGTACCACAGGCAATCCATTTTTTAATAGATAAGATTCTTTAAGGACAGATTTGGGACATCATATTGTAGCATTTCAAGATTTCAAAGTTATAGCATTAACCATTGATCTCATTGTGGATCATTGCACTGTGAGTATTTCAACCACTGTGGATTAGTTTAAAATCAGAAATTTGAAAGAGAGTTGCATCTTTATAATAGCGATCATTTTCTTTAAACCAATTTCCTTTGTCTTATCAAAATAGTTCTTATCAAAAGCGGTTTTCTGTTTTGCACCAAACTTGCTTCTCGATCGCATTGCAGACTAGAAGTTATTGCTGTTAATTTTCCTTGCCTTTTCCCTTTTGAAAAATGCTCCCAATTATTTGTATCAAATTTCTTTCTGACAATACTGGCTTGAAATTATTACAGTTCATTTTCTTTGCCTTTGCATTTTAATGAAAACTTTTAAACATCCACATGAAATAACTTATTTTAATCGAAAGCAAGTTTCTGTTTTGTACCAAGCTATTCGTCATTTATCAATAACTTGGCAAATGGCGAAGAAAATTCGAATCACAAAATTTCAAAACTTATTAATGAAGATTCTTAAATTTGAGACTCTAAAACTTTGTTTATATTCGAATTTCTCCCATTCAAATTTCTATATTCGGATATACTTATACTTTAGACGTTCCTTTTTGACATTTTGTAATATTTCTAAGACGATTCACGTTACAAATCGATATGACTTTTGTTTGTTTAAAAGATACAGATATATCAATAAAAATATAATCTCCTAACTAAAGCAAATACATTTCTCAAAGGATTATTTTAACTATGTTTAGTTTATTTGTCTTTCAAAATAATGCTTTTGTCATTCTGTTTGGACAATTTATGCATAAACATTTTAACTAAGTAAGTTGAAAAAGTATTCACTTCCCCCCTCCTAAAATACAGGACTTGCTTTATTTGTACACATGTGGAAAATTATTACATTTTGCAAACAATCAGTGAATGATATTTGGAACTATAAGTTAATTTTTTATTCATAGCTTTTTTGATAATTCTTGTCTTGCAAATATTTTCTGTTTTCTATGTTTACAAATTCTTGTTTCTAATAGTTGAAAAAACAAGATTTACGCATAGGAAAAAACCAAGAAATAATTCCTAATGTTTTTCTGTTCGCTGATTAAACTATTTCACATATAATGACGATAAGTTTAAAAAAATCCAATTTAAATTCGTTGCTCTAAATTATAAATATCGTTTATTTTTATGCTAAAATTTACAATCGTTAATAATACTTTTTTAAAAAAAATCGTAATATTTACTTTATAACTTCATGCTATTTTTTATGTCCCGAATAAACAATCGATTTCGACTTTATTTTCTTCTAAATTTAGTCATCTTTGAGCATATACACACACAAAAAGGAATTAAGCCTAATTGTGACATAACTTTCGGAGAATTAACAATGTAACAGAATTGTATATCGTGTATTTAACCAGAGAATTGATTTTTCTAACCAAAACTGGCTCATAAATTCCATTAACAGTGGCAGTTATCAAATAATAAGAAACCCTCATGCAGAGATTTTGAAAAATGCGGCTAGTGAATAAAAAAAATTCTCTTATACTAGTTGTATGAGCATTCTCTCCCGTGCTAAAATAAATTGAAATTCTAAAATCTCAAAAGTTTCTTCTATTTGGCCAAGCAACTGCTGAAATAGCCTGTGCTCTAGCATAGGGGGTAACGTGTCTTCCCCGTGAGCTGGACGTCATGGGTTCCAGTCCTGGTTCGAGAAAGGTTTTTCTTCTGCGATTTATCTATGAGTTCTGAGAATTTGCTACCCTGTAAAAAAGGGTCGTGCAAGTGAATACGAAGCATGAAGTAGCTAAGTCGTACTCTTGGCAGTAGCTGGAGCAACTGAAAAAAGCAAGTGACGCTCATTTCGGCTTAAATCGATGATAGCTTTCTATCAGCGGGCTTGTACAGAGCCATAAGTAACAAAAACAAGTGCTGAAATGTATTTACACACGAGAGAGTGCACGCATTCATATATAATATCATCTCCGAGAATTTGTAAATTTTTATGATGACTTTAAATTTCAGGAGAGCTTTAAAAATTTTTTGAACACGATACATTTAGAAAAAATCTATTTTCCTAACTATTAAACTACATTTTTATAATTAAAAAATAATTTTTTAATTGCTTTTATTATTTTGGGGATTAACAGTCGTAGATAATTGGGAGTTAATGGAGCAAAGGAATGCAAGTTTTGCATACCAAGGTCAAGGATCCTTTCATCATATTTGCTGTCTGAAGAAACATCTGCACGACTTCGAACGCTGAAATGCGTTCTATTGCATGCAATAGGAAGAAATCATACAAAGACTTCCAGATCAATCATTGATTAAGTATGCAGAAAAGTCAATATGTACGCAGTAAAATGCTGATTCAGCTTCCAGGGTTCTCGATAAAGTCTGTAAATCAAATTTCTAGGAATTGCAGCTGAAATGACGACTTTTAGAAAAACACCGTCAAAGAGTCACATTCTGTTAAAAAAAATTTTAGTTTAGGAAAATTGTATTACAAGAAGGAAATTTAAACCACAAAAACCCGTTATGTTTTTAGATGATAATGCTGTGGTTAAAATTTCTAGTTCTTTTGAAAGATAAGTTCTATGAAATATAAGAAACAGAAATTAATGGGAGCAAATCTTAAATGATAAAATGAATTTTAATTTTGTTCATGAAATTGGTTTCTTAATTATATAAACGTGTTTGATGATTTAAAATGTAACATAACAATAAATTTCAAAATCTTCAAACCATTGAAATTAATTAATTTCACAATATCAACGCCTCTTCCTTAATTTTTCTGTTTCCAAATACTGGTGAGTTTATACTGTACTGCGCAAATTAATTGGGACAAATTCAATTTTTTGTAAGTTTCTTCATTTCTTGGGAATTTTCTGCCTCAAACCAATTTCAACTGTATTTTCTTAGGAAAAGGAGTTATTCTTATCTAGTCTTAACTGGTTTCACTAAGTAATCATTATGTGTAGAGCATTTTAACATCAATTGCCTTTCAGATGCTGTAAGAAGATAAGAAGAGGTGAATTGTGCAAATTGTATTCTTCTAATGCATGTTAAAAATGTATATCATTCCCAGGAAAAAGACTAGAATTGGTACCCTCAGTCAGCATACTTCGATGACAGTAACGGATATTGTTGCAGCAGATGGAGTTGGAATATCCAGTGTTTCTAGGATAATTAATAAGCAAATTTAGTTTGGGGCAGGTTCTCTAAAGCATATTATTATATATGGATGTAAACCCAACACGACACTTCGGACAGATAAATCTTTACAACAAAATAGTAAAATGTTAATCAAACAAAACATCAATTAGAATTATTATCAACTGGTCTTAGAGTTGATTTATCAACAATAAGACGAAGGCTTATTGAAGTAAGGAGATCGGCAAGAACACCAATAAAAACAGTTGTTAACACCTGTAATGAATATAAAATATTTGTATTGAGCCAGGAAATATAAATTCTGAAGTGATAAAGACTAGAATAAGGCTGTATTTGGTGACAAAACACTTTTTTTGTGTATGTGTGCAAGGGATTCAATTAGCATTTGTCAGATGGAATGCTGGAAAACCACAGAGAACAATATCTTAATCAAACAGTTTAGAATCCTCAGAATCACACGATTTGACGTTATTTTACATTTGGAGGACCTGCAGCTTAGTATTAGTTGAAGGGATGATGAACTCTAAAAAATACATTTTAATAGTTGAAGAAAAATTTTTTCCTTTAATGTAAATGCTTGCTGGTAGTGTTGGTGTCTTTCAACAATCTCTTGTTCAATACCGCAATTCCAAGTTGGTAAATGTTTTTTCCCAAGGAAAGATATTAACAGTTTTGGATTGGCTTTGTAATTTTAGAGATGTAAATATAATCAAAAATTTCAGGAGCACTGTGAAGGAACGTGCGAATAAAATAGACTGCTACACTAAGTGAAATATGATTGAAAATGTCATAAAAGTTTGGTTACATGTTGATGATGTATCAATATGTTATAAGTGGATTTGAGTCTAAAGCGTGCGGGATCTTATTAAAGCTAGAGAAGGACGTATTTACCATTAGATTGCTATACAATGCATGTAAGTGAGCCTATAATAACTAAAAAACATGGGTGAAACTTTTTGTGTTTGCCCCATTCAATTTGCACAGTAATTTAGAATATAAATTTCTACTATACATAAAAAAACACAATTGGAAAATAAATTTCTATATTTGGAAACATGCTTCATTATGTCAAGCAATACTTGATTAGTATTAATTTCCAATTGAATTTTATTATAACCTTTTGATCTTCTAGTACTTAGATAGACAAGCTGTTTTAATAAATGGAGAAAATTAATAAGTGGCTAGAACAATCTTAACAAATAAAAAATCAAAAGCTTTTACATGTATAAATATAAATAATTTCGTAGATGTTTAAAAAATGTGTTCATAAAAATATTATGAAAAACAAGGCAGAATTTAATGAAAATTTCATGATAATTATTAAATAGTTTCTTTCTTATTAATTACAATTTTGTATTCCACTATTCATGCGCAGTGTTATGCAAAAATACGATGGTGCCCTAGTGGTAAATTATATTTAAGAGGAGGTTGATATAATACTGCTTTATCTCAGATAGGTGATATTTCAACGCCTTCTGTATAAATTCAGTTCAGACATCCATCTATTTCAATGAAATAATCAAAATTATCTATTCTCTGAGAAAGTACACAGAATATTCCATTTTTAAAAATGGACGCTTTGAAAGAAATAAAAAAATTGCAGTCAAATTTTTCTTACAATTTCTTCCCTATCGTAAATTTTATAATACACATTTCATCCTTTTCTTAAAATTATGGAGCGCATATACATTTATTAAATGTAATCATTTGGCATTCGGGGAACAAAAGCCAATTTTATTACATATCCCAATATTCAGCAAGAGTCGAATTGCACAATTTAGAATTTTAATAGCTGGCAATGCATATTTCCTATTACTATTTTGCTAACCTTACGTATCTTTGAAATTAAAACTATAATTTCAAATATTTATCAATTAGGAAGTTAATAAGATAAAAATTAGTATTGATTTTATTTAGTATTATTAATGAATTAATTTTACTTATTATTATTAATTATTATACATTTTTATCTATTAGAAAGGTACTTAGGCAATACTATTTAATAAGCACAGTATTTAATTATTTTTCAAGAAATATTTCAATGATGAGATTTATTAAATTCAATTAATGATAGACTCATTTTTTTCGTAGAAGAAACAGCTCAAGCTTTATCCATTTAAAAATAATTTCTAAAATAAAAAAATATCTGAACGTTATATTTAAACATTATAACTAAATAAATATTAGATGATTTATTTGAAACAATATTATTTTGCTCTTAGCAAATTTGTGAAATATAAGTTCGTTATTTAAAACTATCTTTTATCTTTCTTTATTTAAAACTATCTGCATAAAAATAAAATAATAAAAAATTAAAATTTAATTATTAGCTTATTCATAACTTACAAGTGATGAGGATGTCGTGTCCACGTTACCACCTAAAAAAGTTGCAGTATCATTTGCGGCTAAAGACGCCCCCTCAACACAAGTTTGATTTCAAGCTCATATGAAGATAACAATCACTTGCATACTTATCGGCTCAATATACAAACTAATGACCTTAGAAAATAGAAATAAACAATCTTTCTATCAATTAGATTACACTTCTTCGGTAATTTTTGCTTAAAAGCATAAAATCGATTCTAAATTCATTTGCAGTTCTAAACAATATTAACTTTAGAATTCTGGGTTAAAAACAGAATACTAAGAATAGGAGAGCTTTCTGTGCATGTGAGAGATCTTGATTAAAAAAACAGAATTAATGTTATAGATATTTTAAAGTAAAATTTTATTTAAGATTCCATGTACATGAGGTAATTCTTGAGAATTTTAGAATTAATACGGAAAAATATAAAAAAAATGCAAAAATTTATAAAAATTATTTATTAATTTGAGGTACGAACTGAGGACTTCAAAACAAAACAAAAAGACTATCAGCCGTTCTACCCAAGAGGCCACATTTCGTGAAACACAAGATTCTAAATTATTTTGAAGTTCTAAGCAATAGTAAATTCAGAATTCTGGTTTAAAACTGCAATGTTGAGAATAGGGGAGGTTTTTACGCAAATGCGATATCTTGATAAGAGAAACAATATTAATTTGATAGATATTTTAAATTAAAATTTTATTTAACATTACATGTACAGGGGCAGATTCTTTAGAATTAATAATAAACAAATTAAAAAAATTATGTAAAAATATATAAAAAGTATTTATCCATTTGACAGCACCTTTTTTGCATTGAATCAGAATAGGAATTCGAAATTCCTTTACAACTCTAAACAATATTAACTTAAGAATTCGTTTTGAAAAGTACATTGCTGAGAAAAGGAGAACTTTTTGCGCGTGTGCGCGATAGTGATAAAAGAAAAAGCATTGATTTAATATATGTTTTAAATTAAAATCTTATTTAACTTTGCATGTGCAGGGGACAAATTGCTTAGAATTAATACTGATAAATATATTTAAAAAAATTAGTAAAAATATATAAACTTTATTTATCAATTTGAGATACGAACTAAGGACCTCTAAACAAAAAAATAAAAAAGCTTTCGTTAAAAATATATAAACATTATTTATCAATTTGGGATACGAACTAAGGACCTCTAAACAAAAAATAAAAAAGCTTTCGTTCACCCCAACAGACCACACGTCATTTGGTACCTCATTTGTAGTTCGATTCTAAATTCGTTTACAGTTCTAAACAATATTAACTTTAGAATTCTGGTTCAAATGCAGAATACAGAGAATAGGATAGCTTATTGCGCATATGCGAGGTCTTGATAAAAGAAATAGCACTGATTTTATAGGTATTTAAAATAAAATTTTATTGAAATTTGCATGTACAGCGGGTTAATTCTTGATTACTTTAGAATTTGTATGGCTGTTTAGTTTTCTCCAACTTTATTCAGCGTCAAGGCCACTTAGCCATAGATATGTATTGGTCAATTTAAGATTTTATAAAGTAGTATTAATAACATGTCCTAAACGTCACCAGTTTAACCAATTACATATTTTTTCTAATTGCATACACACAAATGTTGAGAAAAATGGATAGAATTCTTAAAATATATAAATAGGACTCAAGAGAAATCTGAAACTGCTAGATCTTGTTGTCGATTCTATGACAGTTATATACTTGCAGCTGGAGTAATACCTCTCAAATCTCCCAGTATACTCTATAATAGAAGAATTTGTGTGCTGCTAACCACATGTCAATTTTATAAAAGAACTTAACACCACAATTTTGATTGCCGGTGCACAAACTTGACTATTCCGACCTACTATGAGGCACAGGGCTAAAATTTGAATGATTAAACCAATGATTGAAAACAGAGTTTTTGCATCTAAAGTGTAGATTACTTTCAAATTTGAACCACATCCGTGAAAGGGTTGAATTCCTGTCAGTTTTTATTTTCACAAATAATTAAACGGAATAACTCAAAAACTCAACGAATTAATGTATGAAATTTGTTAAGAGAATTTGCGACCGTAATTATAGTTCTATATCAAGCTGTTGTTTACGTTAATTGGGGAAAAAGACTTCCGTAATACAAATTAGATTTTCTATTAGTTGTGTATTAATCGCATTCCGGCGATTATTCACCAAATAGTGCATAGTAATAGGCGTTTGTGGAAATATTATTCATGAACAACAAACGAGTAATTATAAAGATGTTTATTTATTAAAGAATATATAAGAAAGTATCAGAAATACCATTTCCAATAGTTGCAGGGAAGTTCATTCTTGCTAAATACAAACATTTTAAATGAGACTAAAGAGCTATTAAACTATCGAAGATAAGGCGGAATGTCATAAGCTCGAGTGATAAAAGACAACTTTTTATGCCTTGTAGCATCACGATTTCAGCAACAAAGGAAAACACGATTTTGGTAATGATTATACGTACAAATAAAGGGTGTCACAAAATTAAAGTTTGATTTGGATTTTCCATTATTCGATCAGTGTTGGCAAGCCTATAAAAAGACCATTTGTCAACTCATAGTTTAGGGTTGGTAAAAATAGGGCGTTACGTTACAGAATTACGTGTTTACGCAAGATTTGAATTAAATAAAAAACACAGATTTTTCCTTGTTATATTTTTATTGAGCCATAAAATACACAAGATAGAGTTATGTATGAAATAACACATATAACGACTTTGCACAAACACACTCTTTTTTCGTATTTTCCATAAATTTTGCATAAATGTAGCTGAATTTCATTGATGCAATATGGAATTTCCTCTTTCAATGCTAGCGTGTTTGTGTGCTTGTTGGCATAGACTTTAACTTCAAATAATCCCATAAAAAGAAGTAAAATGACGTTAAATTACACTATCCAGGGACCGGTTCTCAAATTTTTGAATTTCGACCGCAAGACTTTCATTATTTTTGAAACATTGTTCAACAATTAAAGTGCTCCATCTTACTAACTCTAAACTATCAGCTGTCAAATAGTTTTTTTTAATATGGTTGCACGAATTCAAACCTTGGGTTTATTTTAGGACACCCTTAATCTTAAATGTGTTCTTTTGTCTTTCATTTGCAAATTTTGTGTTTTTTCATACCAAATACAAGCATGTTAGACGAGATTGGTTTGAGACTAAGTGGTCGAATTAAAGGTACACTTTCACAAGTTCGAGTGGTAAAAGATTTTCTGATTTATTCTTAGAAGTATCATGATTTTGGTAATGACTTTACACACAAATATTTTACATTTCTGTTTTTTTACGCCAATTTTCTTCATGCTTGTGTTATTTACCAAGATATCTTAGGGCATTTTTATATTCCTGAGAATAATTCTCATATCAACCTTGATTTCTAATTTTTCTGAATAAATTTCAAATGCTGGTTTTGAACATTTGAATATTTTTTCGTTTTTCTTATAGTTAATCGTAAAATAATAATTATGATGCGTTCAACTGATTTGATATTTGTTTCACAATTTCTTTAGTTCATATTGACCTTTTCATGTTCAAAACTAGATTATATCATTATAGCACTAAAATGAGTACTTCGAAAAGGTGTAAAACCGTTAATTTTGATATAATTCTACATTTAAGACATTTTTATGATTATATTGTGGTAATCGTAAGTTCTTTTTTTCTTTTATTAATTGATTAAAGCTGTTTTTCATAGTTATTCAATACTGCATATTCTATTTTTTTCAAATGAATTGGATAGTATTTTTACTAAATGATTTAAATGGATAACATATTTAATTACAAAGTGTGATAGAAAGTAGGACAATAACGTATTTAATTGCAATGTGTAATATTCTGGACAAAGTGTGACAGAAGTGAAAATTGATTTTTCAAAAAATTTGTAGTTGGATAATAACTAGTCTGTTGTTATTTTTCTGCTGTATATGATTATGTTTTATTGCTCATGTTAGTTTAACTGAGTAGAGATTCTTTACAATAAGTCTGTATTATCTTTAAGGCTTATTTATTTATTAAGCCTTATTTATCTTTAAGGCTTATCAAAGCTATTATTAGTATTATCATTCAAGCTTATTATTAGAAATCGAAGCTTTTGTGAATGTAAATATGTAGATGACCCCTTATCCAAGGGCGGTTTTCATATTTTTGAAGAAGACATTTCTCCAAATCGATTAATACTTTTTTTTATTTAACTTTTACAAATTATGAACAATAAAAAATGTATATTCTTGTACAAACTGTACTGTTCTTTGGAACATCAAATTATTCAAGTATCTGATTTCTTACCATTATTTAAGAATTTTCTTAAGTTTAGTATATTGATATTAACAAAGCGTTGAAGTAACTGGAAGTCAATATACAAAATAAATGGTATAGATGGCTGTTTTTGCAAAACAAAAGTGAGTCAATAATCGAAAAAAAATTGGGAAAGGCAGATTAAAATATTGTTTTGGAATTCGATACCAAAATATAATTTTTATGAGGTTAAATATCTTAAATTAACAAATATTCAAAATCCTTGCTCTTAAATATGAAATATAATTTCATAAAGTACAGTCCTGCTTTCCATTTTGTCAATACTGTTTACTCGAACTTGTACAAGAAAAAATATAAATCCTATTAAATACTAAAATATTATTGCATATTACTTATATCGGTTTCATTTATCCAATCTGTTTATTAAGAATAACTAAGTAAACATAAAGACCATTATAAATGTTACAAAAGAGAGCTAAGAAATTGCAAACATAAAACCAATTAGAAATTAAAATAGCAATAATATCAATGAGGCTTATGCATTCTCAACAGTTTGTTAATGTAATGTGTAATAATAATACCCATTTACTATTTCGTTAACATAATCGAAAATTGCCACTCTCTGTAATGTACAATGCTCTTTTTCTTAAATAAATAATCTTATGAAATAAATTCCCACTCAGCTGAATGAGAAGGGTAAAATAAAGAACATTTTTACTATCTTGCTTACAGTCCATAGTAGAGAGTTAGCATTGTTTTTAAAACTAAATTCTTGATATTAATTTTACTTTTAATTTTTATTATTTGCAAGCTCTACACGTTTCTTTGCTAAATTTAACGATTCTACTGTACTTTTGCTTTATACGGGTGCAAGATGTCGCCAATGTGAGCCTAACGCGAGCTATGTCGCCAAGTGTAACTACCTGAAAGTCGGCGTAATTGTGCATTTTTAGCGACTTTCAGATGATTTTTTTACTTTTCTGAACTAATAACTATTTGGAGATTTTTTTCGTTGCACCCGTATAACGGAAAACCACCTTCTTCTTTATTTGTTTATGAAATGATCTGATATTACTCATCTCGACTAATTCATGTAACAGCAACTGATATGTAAATCTGTTGCTTCAGACATGTTGTTATATGTATTTCTTTTGAGGATAGATATGTGCTCTTGATTTTTTTTTATACTCCACTTTCTCTGTTTATACTGCAATCCTCCAGCGTTCGGTAGCAACCTATGCCCTTAATATTTTGATTTTTTAGAGTTTCTCGTCCATAATAATCATTTTAACGTATTTTTGAAGATTCATAACATATATTAATATGCTATAGAAATATTTACAGAATTTATAAGTTCATTTTTATACTACTTCTTAGCCTGAAGGTTTAAAATGCCCAAGAGAATCGTGTTATGAAAGTCACACAATTCGATAAAAGAAGGGTCAATTTTACCCACTGTCAACTTTTTTTTATTTCTCACATAATTTTTGTATTTTACACTATATTGCTTTCTATATACATTTATATACTGAAAAAATAAATATGATTTAGAAAGTATAAAGTAATATGCGTTCCAAAGAATATTATTTATTGTAAGATGGAATTTGAGAAGAAAATTTACGTACATTACGCATTTACATTTTTCAATGATTATAGGTTCTGAAAAATTTCTAAAACATATTTATATGTCAAGAAAAATATCTGCTAAATATGTTTATAGTTTTTCATATTAAAACATTCATAAGAAAATTTAATTGGAGTGTAAATGAAATGCGGTCCCGTAGAACGCACCTCCTCAGTTAAATCCTAATATTTCACCTGTCCGGTTAAAGGTTAAAAATAAATCTGCAGAAAAGAAATTTTTATATTTACCCTATGATAAAAATTTTAATAGTAAAAGGTTATATCATATATGAAATATTGGCTATAAAAGAGAATAATTATTTTTATATTTAGTTCGAAACGTGTTTTTAAATAAGCAGTAACTTTTTGATAAATATAAAAATATTAGTTTTCAAGCATATCAAATATTTATATATTTAAATATATTTATATATATTTCATTATATGCACATTTCTTATCCATATCTAATGAATATAACTACTATAAACTATTCTCAAAACATCGCTTGGTAAATATTCCACTATACCAACAGTTTTAATCATAAAACTATTATTTAAAATATTTAATATTTTTTATCATGGTATTCCAATAGGCATTTCATTTCAGATAAAAAAAAGAAAACTTTGTCAAACAGATAATATGAAAAATTAATTGGAAGTTCAATTTTTAAAAAATTTTAAGCAACAATTTTTGTTTTACATATTCTTTATTAACAGAAAATATGTCAGGTATAAAGGTATAAAGTTGCAAAACAGAAATGAATAAAACATGATGGTTGTGTCTTACCAGGTTGTCATGAATGATTTTAGAAAATTAATATTTTATTCATATGAAACAAATAAGTGAAAATCATACTGAAGTTTAGTAGAAGAACACAATTACATGTCACTTAAGGAAAGAAGCAGAGATAAATAGGCAACAGCCAAATTTATAAATTTTCTGGTAGATGTAAGAATCTTTGCAATGTCACAAAAAATTCCTTTTGATGAAAAATTTCAAAAATATAATCAAATTTCTGTATTTGATTAATGTAGTTTAACAGGATTTAAATATGCATAATACATAATCACAAATAAGGATTCACGTATTGGATTTAGATTGTAAATATATTTTATCAATTGTATAAATAAAGATGAATCAATAAAGGCATTCAAATTTTTATTATTTTTTTATTTAAATGCAAAATATTTCTTCATTTTTCTAATAACTAACATCTCAATAACGACAGGTATGAAAAACATGTATCACAGAAGTGTCTTGCTTCTTTGAAACATTAAAGTACTGAAGTACTAAATAAGCTTTCATATTCCATAAAAATATTTATTTTTGTTTTATGTGAATGAGCCTGTCACGTTTAAAAAATCAAATATGTTTTGAAAATTCACTAATAATTTTCAAATTCTTCGTTTTGTAGTGTAGATGTGAATCCACAAATTCGACATTTACGTGCTCATAGCTAGTGATGAAGTTCTCTCAATGCCAGATTATGGGGTTGAAGTTGGAGTGGATCCTTCTGAAGATGACATAGCTGCGATCGAAGCTGGAGTCAGAGTAACCCCAAGACTTGAAATTTTAGTTGGTGTTGAACCCTCTGAAGTTGAAATTCCTGTGTAGTTTGCTGGTGTTGTAGATTCACCAGTGCCAGACGTCTCAGATGAAGGTTCTGAATTCATAAATAAAATTGTTCTTAGTTTTATGTAACTAATAACTTAAAATCAATGATTATTAAGGCTTACAGTGTGTCGAAACTCATGAATAAAGGCAGTATGTTCAAATAATAAAATAAGTGATAATGATGAAACATTAGCTACTTGAATAATAATAAAATATTAGATATATGATAAATATTATATCAATTTATTGTGTTAAGAATAAAATTACTTTCTAATACTCAATTATATATCAGATTTATTAAAAGTAGAAGGACACTTATTAATGCTTTAATTAATTGTGATTCTTCATCATTTTCGCAATGCCTCTTTCACTCTGTAAATCTCACTTTTTACTGACTTATGTTAGTAAGAAATAATATCAAAATCATTTCTTAATAATATACATATATAATTGTTTATATCATTTAGGAGTAATATCATAATCATTGATTCTTTGTTCATCAAATATAATTCAAATCGACATTATTATAAAACTTTATTTTTTACTATTGAAAATTTATTAGGCTTTCAAAATAGCAAGCATTACAGACTTGTGTTGCTATCGCGTACTATCGGATACCATGCAATAACAACACTTAAACTCTATATGCATATCACAAGATATTATAAATGAGAAATATGTACAAGGTTTTAAGTCTGCATACGCATTAGTTCATGTCATACATAGTTACTTGATATTAATTTTAATGACAACTTCATCTCTCAGATACTTCATGCGATAGACTGCAACTGGAGAACGAATTAGAAAGGATAAAAATGTCCAAGGACTCATTTTCAACAAATGCAAAACGATCTTAAAATTATGGAAGTTTTTTATTAGACTTCAGACTATCAGAATACTAGAAATTAAATACCAAAGTTAGGAAACAAGATCCTATTATGGACTTTGCGACTTTCATTTACCAAACCGACATAATGCACGTATGATGCAATGTGTTCATACTTAAATAAAATAGTATTGGAGATACAGTGAATCGCACATTAGCATGGTGTAACGCATTGCCTACCAGATTTCCTAATTCTTTTATCATAATGCATATATTTATACGTTTTCTACCACTATGAATCAGTGTAAAGCTGAACATTTACAAGAAGATATATGTAATATGGCTAATTAGTGTAAAACGGAACAATTTCAATAAAATATATGACGTACGCCTAGTTAGTGTAAAGCTGAACAACTGCTATAAGATATATGAGATTCAACTACTCAAGATGAGCAGTTGCAATAAAATGTATGAGATGTAACTATGTACATGGCAATATCAACAAGGCCTTCCTTAAACTTTTTATAAAAATCTAATATGATGCCATCATTATCAAAAATGTGCTAAATAATGGCAATAAATAAAACATAAAGATGATATTTATTTTTCTTTATGAAGAATTTTTAAACAAATTTCATGTGATCATTGCCAACCAAATTAAGTACCTTACAACGACAATTACATCCTTTATTTAAAAGCTTTAAGCAAGCTAATAATTTGATATAGTAAATTGTTTCAAATTCCAGCGTTTTTTGTAAATATCACCATTCATTTGAGTGATGATTTGTCCATTATAAAAATTGGCCTGCTTATAGTTCACCAATGGATATAATCCAATTTTATACTAGTAAAACAGTAGCACAGTGATTCCCTCGGAGTTTGAACAAAAATCTCTAGCTGTTTATAGCTATGATAACTATGGCAGACCAGATCTGTCTCTCTTTATATCTTGAAACATTTGAGGATTACCCTGGGATAGATGAACCGACTATCTCAAATAGGTACAATAAAATAGAGAAAGGCGTAGATCCCACGATATATATACTATTATATACTATTTATACTATTATTTTATATTTTATTATTTGAACACGATTCTCGCTTATTTCCAACAGAGTGATTTACATATGCCTATCCCGATTCCTTTTCAATTTTTGAATTCCATTTTTGACGAATATGTGTAGAGGCATTTAAATATGCTCAAGACAATGTTATGATTCACATATATTTTTATAAAATAATATTTTTTTTCAAAATGTCAAACAAATAAAGCATAGAATCCTTGTATCATACCGTCAAAAGTGGTGTTAAAATTCATTATAAAGATTGATATGCTAATGAATTGTTTATATTGGAGTATAGAGATAGTTTTAAAATACCTTATATTGAAACACAAAAGTAATTTTTATCTTCTAAAAGGCTCTTTTAAAAAGAAGATGGTCTCAATGGGATATTTAATGTCAGAAAATTAAAATATATTGTGAATAAAGCAAATTTTTGGAGTGATATCAAACCTGTAGTCAGTCTATGTCTGTTGCAGCAACACTACTTGCAACAGAAGTTAATATACTAGAATCTGTTGACTGTGAATTACCAAAAAATAAAAATAATAAATCAAATATATGAAGAATATTTTATTTTAAAACTTGAATTAGGATAGAGAAATAAAAATTCAACGATAAAATAAAAAGTAAATCTTCAAAAATCAATATTACCAAATAATATGAGTATACATTTTTAATCAAAAGATTAAAAATACTTCTTATGATCGATTAACTTTTAAACCGATTACACCAAAGAAAATTCTCCGCAATTGAAGTACCTGATGAGACGTCACTTCCGGATGATCTGATATTAGAATTGCTTGAACCACCTACGAGTAAAATGTATACTACTTTTACAAAATACTTTTCACGAATTTTCACATTTTGCTGAAAATTCAAACTTATTAAGAATTTTAAAATAATATTTCAACAGTTTCTAAGAATTAATTAATATTATTTTTAAAAATATATATGACTTTTAGAACAACCTGTTGAAGCAGGAATACTTGTCGAGTCGTCGTTCTCTGAAGAATCCAGGTTAAAAAATTGGGAAAGGTCCACACTCCGTATAACAAAGTCAAAATCAATTTCGATGTCTATATGCATTTTAAGAAATAAAACAATGAGAAGAATATTATTAAAAGTAAATGGAAATTCTATTATACCCATTGAAATTCATTATAATTCTTTTAATTAATAATATTCCAAAGACATACCTAAAGTTGAAGGACTATCACTTTCTGGTGTGGTTCCTGAACTGCCTGCATCATCTTAAAATAAAGTTTAATAAGAATTTGAATGATTTTGAACATAAATTTAAAGAAAGAAAACTGCAATAAAAATATTAATAAAAGAAAATGAGAATTCCGTTGTACGCGTTGATATTAACAATAATTTTATTTTCATGAATCGCAAAGAATAAAAAAACTTCTACTGTCGAACTTCTTTCTGATGTAGATGATGATCTCGATACTCCGTTTCAAAGAAAAGCGAAAAAAATGGGAAAGTTATTTCTGCTTTAAAAGCTCTTACTTGCTTAGAAGAACAATAAAAACTGTGCAATGAAAGTTATTGTGTGGTTATTACAAACTATGTACGAAATGAAAAGATTTGAACTAAGAATGAAATTTTTATAAGAAATGACTAAATTTTATAGCAACGAAATCTGCTTTATATTTAAAACAATTAAGTATATATAAAAAATGCTGAAGTATTTACACTTATATTTTTTAGATAAAAAAAGTACAGCATTCACAAGAAAAGTAAAATGTTACTATGCCCACGATAATAATCATAACTCAGTGAAGTCTTAAAACAGAGTAGAAAATGACAAAGAAGCTCTTGACTTATTCGAAAGGTGAAAAATAAAAAATAAACACATTAAATTTCCATTGCTTTTATACTAAAAACCAGATTTATTATTCCGAGTATTTAAAATTTGATTTTACATAAAATATTAAGAATTCATTGTATCTGAACAACCTGTTGCTACAATGGAAATCCAAAATCAACCCCAACATATAACGGGAATTTATCATATTATATCTCAGACTCTTGTATCACCAAATCTGACGTTTAATATTATATTATTTAATTAAATTTTTTTGTGTACTTAATGAAAAATAAATAAATGATTTATAAGTAACTTTTATATTCTTTTCTTAGAAACCAGAATTGGGGAAAAACATTTTGAATAAACCTTTATTCTCTGCACAGTGGTAAATTTATATAGTAATTGCTTAACAGTCACATATATTATTTTTAGGCCTTTTATAAAAAAATTATTTTAAGCATGGCTGTCAGAGCTCCTTAATTCTTGGAAGACTTTGTTGAGTCTGAAATATATAATTTGGACATTATGTATTATCTGGAGGACAAACTCAAGATGAAAAGATTTGAAAACAGGAATTTTACTTTTACACTTTTCCTAGCATTCATAAAAATCTCTTTAACGTTCCTACTTATAAGATTTTATCAATCTCTTAACTCTAAATCAACTTAATTGGGTATAGACATTTATAAGTTAATTTTAGATTTTCTTCATCTTCTCCTTTTTAGGTTTAGTCAGGTTTCCATTCAGAAGATGAAGCAATGAGGTACGAAGGAAAATAGGTTTAATATTATTTAATTTATTATCTTAATTATAATAATATTCATTAATATATTAATTATTTCCATTACAGACAGGTGGATAAGTGATAGTAAATTATAGAGAAAAAATTTACTTAGAAAGGATTTTCTGTCCTGAGTCTCGTTTTTAAAATTATCTGGCAAGTTAAAAGAATATATTTTTTAAATTTTTACCTAGGAAAAAATGTAAAATTATTAAATTAAAAATGTGTAATTATTTCAAAGTGTATGATATTGAATTATGAATACATTTTTAGTCTCGAAAATTACTTTCGAGAAGCACTTTGTTCCAGGAAGTAAAATATTTCTTAAGGAAAAAGAATTTTTGCATTGAAAACAAATTCTTAGTCATAAGAATGCAAGTTACCACATCACACTACTTGTAGCTAAAGAACTCATGCCACAATCAGTTGATTGTGAGCTGCCTAAAACTAAAAGCAAATCATACACTTGAAGCAATTTCGTTTAAAACGATTTATAAACTAACAAGTATAATTTTAACCATAAATTAAAATGTAAATATTTAATAATTCTAATTACCAAAGACAATTTTCTTCCTAAATTAAGAAATTACCAATTCATTTTTTCCTATAACCGATTAACTTTTTTAAAACCGATTATAACAAAGAAAATTTTCAGTAATTGTAGTATTTGATGAGATGTCACTTCCGGTTGTTCCGAGATAAGAATTGCTTGAACCACCTACAAGTAAAATGCACACAAATTTTATAAAATATCGTGCACGGGTATTCAAATTTGGTTGAAAAAATTTATTTCCTATTTAAAAATAATTTTAACAGTTTTAAGTACCGTTTTAAACTACTTTAATTTTTAAGTGTATAAAAGTATTAGAATAACCTGTTGAAGAAGGATCACTTGGCGAGTCTTCATCCTCTGAAGATTCCGGAGTGAAAAATTGGGACAGGTCCACACTCGATATAACAAAGTTAATATCAAATTCGATTTCTACATGAATTTTAAGAAATGATAAGAAAAATATTAAAATGCAAGTAGAAATTGTATTGTATATGTTAAAATTTACAATAATCCTATTAATAATTAAAATAGCAAAGCCATACCTAGAGTCGAAGGGATGTCGCTTTCTGGTGTTGTTGCTGTATTCATTACACTATCTTAAAATAAAGAAAAAAATGTGCAAGTTATATTTTATTTGTATGAAAAGATATGTGTAAAAAATAAGTAAATTTTACCAAATTAAAAATCTTCTATGTTAAAAAAATTATAAGGTGCAACAAAAAATGTGGAGATATTCTTATTGGTCTTTTTTTAACTAAAAATATTCAACATTTACATTGCCATGCCAAGGTAGAGCAACTTATTGCACAATATGGTCAATGTGTTACTATATATGTGTAACTGTATATAGTTCAATACTTTAAAATGTAATACAATATTACGAATATTGTTTAATATTATACAATATTGTACAATATATCTGTGATTATAAAGTAATGATAAACAATCATATTCATTCTAATAATAAAACATTAATTTCAAATCAGAAGTTAATTTGTATCTAATGAAATAATCAAATCGATTGATGTATTAGTTTTCCCGACCTTAAAATTATATACATTTTTTGCTACTTATTAACTATATATACATTAATTTACGCATTAAATCATGTTGAAAAGTTTTAAATATGTAATAAACCATTTACGTTTGTTTATTGTAAATGTCCGTTAAATTGAAGATTGAAGAAAATCCATGCCACTAATCAAATATCTAAGTAATAATTGATAAAATGTCAAAACTCCATACTCATGATTTTCACTGAGTTGCTGAGTTCTGCATATTTTAATGAGAAAAATTCATAATTATGAAAACTGATATTGTTATATTTAGCAGATATTGCATTAAAAACTGATGTTGTTAAACGCAATTACAATGCCGATTCTATATTCCCAAGTCAATAAATGTATACGTTTTCCCAGTCAACATATTCCATACTTATTTTTTCCTTGCTCATAATTTTGAATTTTATTTAAATGGCAAAATAATCATAGCTGCAATATTTAAATATACACATTTTTATTAAAATGTACAGCATATTCTTTCGAAACCGAAATCTATAAATCTAATAGCATCAAACTGCTCTCTTTCCATTTTTCTTTAAATTAAAACATGACTTACTCACTATGTTTTTAAAAGATAAAAAAAAGCAGGAAAAGTGCCTGCTAATAACTACTATAAACTTCGATATATTTGATGTGCTAATGTATCTAGAATGTGATTATTTGAATAATTCTGAATGGATACATACTCAGAATATTATTTGTGACACTACCTATCAATTTCTAAAACTTTGACTAGATTTAAAAGTTGAAATATTACTCATCGGTTTTTTATGTATAATTCTGCTTGCAACAACTATAAACTGCACTATTTATTGATGATATAGCATTTCACAAAAGTCAACTTTTTCTTCAAAATACTAAAGAAACCAGGATACCTATTTTGAATAGAAGTATACTTGCTTCACTTTGCCTTCACTATTTACCAATATAAATTTAATAAGAATAAAAGTATCTGAAATTATATAAATCTATTTTCGAGAAACGGCAATAAAGAAGAAAGAAAATAAGTTGTAAAAATATAGCTAACGGAAAATATTATAAAAATGATTACTAAAGAGTGCAATTACTACTTGTACCAGATAAAGAAATTTCTGAAGTTCCACCAGTGGACCCAGTACTGTCACTGCCTGCTGAGCTAGTAACATCTGTATTTGGAGTATCTCCACTAACTGAAGTCCCAGTGCTCTCCAATTCTGGAGTTCCACTAGTTACTGTTGTGCCATAACTACCTATTGTTCCAGTGCCTCCTGTTCCCCTTGTTCCACTGCTTGTTGAACCAGTACCTCCTGTTGCAGGAGTTCCATCAATTGATGTGATACCATCGCTATTTATTGCTCCAGTGCCTCCTGTACCGGGAGTTCCACCACTGGGCGTAGTGCCATCATTACCTGCTGCTTGCGTATTTCCTATATCTGGGGTTCCACCACTTGGTCCTGTCCCACCATCTGTTACACTCGTGCTTCCTGTTCCAAGTGTTCCACCACTTGGGGTAGTGCCATCACTACCTGTTGCTCCAATGCTTTTAGTTTCTGAAGTTCCTTCACTTGAAGTTGTTTTGCCTGAGAAATGAATAAGCCAAAATTAGCCAGTACTTATCATGGAGAGTCGTATCATCCTTTTACATTATTTGATTTGATTTTTATTATTATTTAGTTATATTATTAAGTTAATAACACAAGTAAATTGATTAATTGGCATAATAATAACTTTTGTGTAATAATAATAAATTGCAAAATTAGTGTGAAGAAAAAATATTTAATACAAACTAATTTTGATAGAAATATGAAATTTAGTGAAATTTTTGCATACATGTTTCAGACATTATTCTTAGGATTGATATCAAATGAAAATAATTTTAAACATACCTATTGGAGCTCCTTGGATCATAGGCGAACTCATGCTTCCCGTTCCTGTGGAGTCTGAAGCCAATCCTCCATTTGTTATTCCTAAATAGAAAATATTTGAATCAATAACTGAAGAACATATTTTAATGTGTATATTGTATGTTTGATATTAATCACATTCACTTTTATGCTTATAAGCTAATTTATTATTTATAAAACATTGTAGAAGGGATTCGGGAACAGTATCTTCCAACTTTGGAACCTGATTATATTGAAAAAATATGGGTCTATTTTATATTAAATATAATACTGAACAAACTTTCTACTTCTGATGTAATGCTTGTAATTTGGAAAGTGAATCTTTAGAATTTCAAATTGCTGGTTCTAGTCAAAATCGCCATCGTATAGCTTCAAAACGGTACGCTAATGTAAAACTATAAATTTAGAATATACTAGCATAAGGTATTCTAATATTTTCAAAAGGAATATAATAAATAATAAATATCTTGTCCATATTTGATAATATATCCTACATATATTTGCTATAATGTGTTCTTCTACTATCTGTTAGAATTAGTAATAATTAACTAGACTTAGAAACTGTTAGAATTTCTCTAGCAGAAGCGATGAATATATTTTAAAATATTATTTAAAGAATATTTCTTTATTCTTTCTTGCATTACAAAAATTAAAAGTAGCCACATGGAGTCAATGTCTCCATAAATAACAAAAAAAAAAATGTTTGAAAGAGAATAACTTGGTTATCCGCATACATCCACTTTGACTTTTGCCATGATACAAATAAAAAAACAACTTGAAAATATTACCACAGGAAAGAGATAATTTTATACAAGGACAAAATACCACATTATAATCAGGGCTAAGGAACAACACAGATTATTGTTCAGTTGTATTCTGATTTCCTCCTTCAATACCAATAATTTACAAAAGAATGCAATATATGACCTGCCTGTAAAAGCAGAAAATGCTCCAGTGGATGGTATAAATATTCCTGTAGAACCCACTGTTGTATCACTTGAAGCTAAGATCGAATCTCTTGTTCCAGTGCCCACAGTCTCCAATATTGAGTCGCCTGAAAGAGTGCTATCGCTTCCAGTTGTTTCAGTACCTCCTGTTCCAGAAGTTGTTTCACTTGTCAGACCATTGTCACTTCCTTTTGTAACAGTACCTACTGCTCCAAAAGTTGTATCGCTTGACAGAGTACTGTCACTTACTGTTGTTCTGGTACCTGCTGTTGCAGAAGTTGAATCGCTTGACAGAGTACTATCGCTTCCTGTTGCTCCGGTACCTGCTGTACCAGAAGTTGTATCGCTTGACAGAGTACTATCACTTCCTGTTGTTCTAGTAATTCCTGTTCCTGAAGTTGTATTGCTTCCTGTTGTTCCTGTACCTGCTGTTCCAGAAGTTGTATCGCTTGACAGAGTACTATCACTTCCTGTTGTTCCAG
>JAPMOQ010037938.1:19183-50179 GCA_026543055.1 Argiope trifasciata | reverse complement strand
CAGAGTACTATCACTTCCTGTTGTTCCAGTACCTGCTGTTGCAGAAGTTATATCGCTTGACAGAGTGCTGTCACTTCTAGTTAAACCAGTGGCTGTCGTTCCCATTGTTAAATCAGTAATGCCTCCTGAAATATATGTGATGGCTATATTAAATTATTTCATAAAAAAAACTTTCTTTATAATTATTGCCATGATTTGTAGCAGTTATATTTTCGCCTTGCAGTTTTTAGAGTTTTTATAATTTAAAATCTAGACACTTACATTGTATTTTGCATTTTCTCATCCATTATACATTAATAATTTAGGTAAACTTATTTTATAATGTTGTGAGAATATTTCGTAGTACCTTAGTTTGATAGATAATTATTCCAGAAAATATAATTTATATTAAACATGTTTTTGTTTCTGAAGACCTTCACATACATTCATTCAGAAACACATGTTAAATATTTTAAGGAGAGATAAACTTTTTCAACCTACCTGTTGGACCTCCTAACGCTATTGGAGAAATTGTGCTTCCTGTTGTTGTTGAGTCTACTGTGTTATCACTGGATGTGACTCCTATGGAAAGCAATCTATTAAAAATTTTTATATTTTAATTTTAAAAATGATATCAGATTTTTAAAACATTTGTTTTCATTTTGAGAAAGAGGAAATAGTATAAGCAAGCTTATATTACCATGTATGGACTAAAGAGTTAATGCTAAGAAACTAATTGAGGAGTGTTTATAAAATGAAATTATTGTCAGTAAAGAGGAAAACTCTTTAGGTTTAAAAGATAAATAAATGCACAAAAGTAGGATAAGAATTTATTTATTGTATTTTTATTTATTATAACTTTTGTGTGTTGATTTATTTACTCATATGTTATTTTAATGTTAATTTAAATAAATAAGAAGTTAAAACCTGTTGTACAGCTTAAAGAAGGGGTGTTCAAATAAAAGTTACGAAATGACACTGTGAGTATAAATGTAGACTTTACTCAAAGAATGGCCTGAGCACAATGATTCCGTTGATTAACAAGTGGTAGGATTACTTGTTCCAGAATTCCGGTGACCTTGAAGAGACCCAGTTTTTCACAATGTCCTTGAATTTGGCCTTCCGAGTTGAAACTATCATCCCTCAGATGTTTTTTCAGGTGACCGAACACATGAAAATTGAAGGGTGGCATGTCTAAACTGTAGGGCGGATGGTCGAGATTCTCCCTCTTAAACTTGATCATTTTTGCGTGACCCTGGGTACATGTGAACGCGCTTCACCATGGTAAAGAGCCACACCCGCATTGAGTAGCCCCGGTCCTTCGCTTCTGATGGACCTTCGAAGTCTTCGGAGTGTCTCACAACATACATTGGAGTTAATGGTTCTGAAAAATCATCTGAAAAAGAAGCACTTCAACTCGGAGGGCAAACTCAAGGACCTGTGTAAGACTGGGTCTCGCCAGGACAACAAGATTTCTGGGAATAAGGAATCCTTCGGTTGCTTAATCAATGGGATCATTGTGCTCACTTCTATGGTCTATACTTTGAATAAAATCTTCATTATACCCACAGAGTCGTTTCGTACCGTTTCATTTGCACACCCCTTGTAAATTCGTATTTGTTTCGATTTAATAAGATACATTTCATTAAAATTTGTGATCGTGATTAAATTAATCTTCTGAATACCAGCCCGATTTATCTTGGCCGAATAATTTCCATACATTCGGGGCGATTTTAGAATGACGCTTGCCGCAAACGATGGAATATTGATAAAGTTATCACCAAGAATGATTTATGGTAAGCAGTGTGCATTACTCATATTTGATTGAGATGATTTGCTGATAAAACCTGCATATTTCAAACGATAACACAAAGAATTAAGTAATTTTTTTCATTATTAAGGAGATTTTTATTGATTTGAATGTGATAAGTATTAAAAAGGTAAAATAAAATACATAAATGTAAATTATTGAAAAATTCCTTTGCTAAAATTGATTTAATCTAAAATATGACAATCATTTGCAATGGTAAGGTAGATGTATTTTTTTTTTTTTTTGTAAAATGAAATTTTCATTCCAGACAATGATATAGAAAATGTTTTACGCAAGAATTTATAATTTTTAATACTGGACTGATCAGTAGATTTAATATATATTTTTTAAGTTGATTCGCTGTAAAATCTATTACTAATGAATAAAAAAAAGAACTAGATTTAAATTAGTTTTGGGCTCAATATCTTGATATACAACTTCAATACTTTCGTAATTGTTGTTGTCGTGTCCGTGTTTTGCACGGAAAGGGGGGGGGCAGTAGCTTCTGAGGGTAAAGACCCCTGAACACCCAGAGGGCAGAAGTCCGACTTCTAGCTCACACACAAGACACAACCCTTTTTAGGGGGTGGTCGAATTCATTCATACACTCATTCATCCATCAGCAAGTCGAAATTTAGATCCAAATCAGAGACCGACTCATCCTTGATTCAGTACCCCCAGAGGTATCGTTTTGTTATGGGAACTTGGAGGACTTTGCAGTCTCGACATATTTAACGTGCCCCAACTGCCATTAGCCAACACGGCGGTCTTTGGCCAAGACGAGGACAGAACCCGCGACCTTTCGGTTACGAGACTGACGCTCCACCAACCAGGCTACCGCGGCCCTTCCTTTGTCATTAAATTGCTAATTAATGGGTTAAATATCAATTTCATAAACTAAGAGCTTTATAATTTCGAATTCCAAAAAAAAGAAGAATATTTTAGGATTGCATGATAATAAATTTTAAATCTAATGGAAAATAAAAGAAGGAAATCTATGACCACAAATTTCCAAGTTATCATGCGGGAACATTATTATTTTTTAAGTCATTATTTGTCTCAATCAATTTACGTCAAACAGAATCGGATTGTTAAAACCCGGTCCCGTTGGTTAATGACTTAAATTAGTTCAGACTTAATGACTGGTTAATGGTTTAAATTAATTTATTCAGAGAATAAATAATTTTGAAATCAAGTTGCAACCTTAGCTCGCTATAAATCGACAAATGTGACAACCTTCTGCCTTATTTTTTAATAGCCTTGAAAGCGAATAAATGGGACCTTAAAAGCGATTAATAAAAAATTTTTTGCCTCTGGATTTAGAGGCTTTGAAAACCCAAAGAAAAAACATCATGTTCTTAAGTGATGATAATACAGTTAAAGTTTTTTAAAAAACTCATTAGTTAAAAGTAACGAACAAATGCGAAACCAGTATCAATTTATTAATAGTTTAAATGTATAAAAATAAGTTAAACTTTTCCTTATAAAAATGCATTTAACTTTTTAACTAATTAACAGAATTTATTTGATTTAACTACGATATAGGAGATGGAATAGATTTCCTGATATTGATCTATGAAAATTTTGATCATTCTAACTTTTAATGGATTTTTTATATTATTTGTGTCCATACATGTATGGTTTTCTTCAATTTATTTTATATTATTTATTCAATTTATTTTCAATTTATTTCAATTTATTTTATACTTGCCGCCTTTGGCGACCTTCTGGTTCGCCATGAGTAATGGGTTCTAAAATTTTCAATTAAATCACATATTCATTAGTAACTCAGGGCATTGATTGGCCTGAAATTAGTATTTTCTTTAAGATGATGGACTGAAAGTTCTAAAAGAAAGCGTTTTCCTAATAATATTCTTTAATTTTATAAATCTGTCATTTTTTATGATTGATTTAGAAGACTGATTGATGTAGCAACTTTTATTTAAAATATTAATAAAAATATTTTTAAAATATGGCTCACAGAGCAAAGTATGAAGAAATCTAAAACTCATTATTCATAAATGCATTGTTTGACTCAAACTACATAAAATGTAATTATTTACTTCATTTAGTTCAAATTAATAGTGTTAAACATTATATATGCCTATTAATAATATTTTACAAATTGGCCATTGGAAAGGAATTTGAATGCATATCCTGTATAAATAAAGATAATTTATTCAATTAATGATTTAATAATTGCAAACGATCATAGAATCTTTTGCCTTGCATTTTTTAAAGAAAATGTCATATTTTATATTTATTTTATTTTATCCAGTCACGTGCTAAAAGTTGCGTTTCTTCAGATTTAATTTGTGATGATAGTTTTTTTTTTTAATTTGAACTTCCGTCAAAATGATGGCAACACGGTGATAAAACCTAATTTTTTCCCTTTGACGTGCTCTTGCAGATTTTATAGAAACCTTAGTTTTGCATTTATTTTTTAGAAATTATCACATTTTATAATGAAAAAAAATATTGAATTAATGATACAGATATTTCAAACGATAAAAGAAATATGTCATTAAGTCGGGATTCCAATGCATATCCTGTCTAAATTCAATCAGATTTACCGTAAAGTAGATTTATTGAATTAATTATTTAGATATTGCAAACGATCATAGAATCCTTTGCTTTGCATTTATTTTTTTAGAAAGTATCATATTTTATATTTCTATTATTTTATCCAGTCAAGTACTAAAAGTTGAATTTCTTTAGATTTATTTTGCGATGATATTTTTTTTTTATTCGAACGTCCAGCATTCTTTTATTTTATCCAGTCACGTGCTAAAAACATAATTAAAATATTTCTTTAAAAATTCATTAAAAATAGAATCTTACATTATAAATTAAAAAACTGATACCGTTGGAAAGCTATTTTTTTAATCTTTAAATTGATATAAAAATCATGTTTGAGCTATAATATTTTTGGAAGTTATAGCGGAAAAACGTCGAAATTTCCCTTAAATTTTAATTAAATCAAAATCTAATTAAAAATTCGAAAAAAGGGCTCCTAGAGGCACATTCTTGACCTCCAAGGTATACATGTACCAAATTTGGTAGTTGTAGGTCCAACGGTCTGGCCTGTAGAGAGCCAACACACATACACACACACATTGAGCTTTATTATAAGTATAGATAATATTATAAAAACAAAAAAACATCTTCATATCAAAAAAATATTATAAAATATGTATTGAAAGTGTTTTGCTGTTTATTAATATTCAGTATACATTTTTTTATTAAGGAGAAGGAAATATTTTAATAAATTTAAATGAAGTAAAAATTTTTAATCGTTTTTGAGTTACATATGAATTGTAAAATGATTACAAAAGGATAATTTGTATAAAAAGATTCAAGGAGTATATATATATTTAAATTCCTACTATTAGTTCAAATATTAATACATTAATTAAGTTCTTATAACTTAAAAAATGAATGACAATTATTTATAAAGAATTTTTTGCAATATAGTGAAAAAATAGATTTTTCTTGCTATGGCAAAGTTGGTAGATCATTAGAGTTTATTTGGTTTTCAAATTATTTTTAATATTTTGGAGCTTCAGCAGTTTGTGATGAAAATTGAAATCAACAGGCAATAGCTCAAGCGGTAAAATACAAGGATTTCAGTATTTCTCACGCAAGAGGTGAAGAATACGAGTTCAATTCTTACGAAAACCACTATTTTTTTAAATTTTTTGCTTAAATAGGAATTGATTAAATTTTTTTATATTACTTGTTCTATTCACATCTATCAAATAATAAAATTGAAACAAATAAAAATATTCAAAAAAATTTTAAATGTCCAAAAGAATCAACATCATATATTAATCAAATTGTTATCACACTAGCCGGATGACTTTTGCACATGTTATGTATCCATAGAAAGGGGTATAAAATATTCTTATTTATTCATTTTTTTAGTTGTGAAATATTTAATTAAACATTAACTTTGTTTGGATTTCAGTTTTTAGCAAGAGTATCCACTACTTGTCTATCCCAGAATTTTCAAAATTTGATCATTTTCAGGAGACAGCTATATTATTAAAACTAATTAGATTAATACAATATGTTTCCTCGCTCTGTAAGTTTATTGAAAAAATGACCAGAAACTGATGAAAGCTCTTTTAACTTACTGAAAAATTTTAAAAATGTAACTTTCTTTTCTCTTTTTCACATATACCCGTGTCCATATTTCTTTCCTTTATAGACTTAAAACTTAATCTTATACAAAATACAAATAGTTCCTTGTATAATAAGTACCTGTAGCTCCAGTGCCTGCAGGAATAGAATTGCCACCACTTGGGGATGTAACATCACTTCCAGTTGATCTGGTACCACCAATTCTTTCAGATCCACCACTTTGTGTATTGCCTCCCGTAGCTCCGGTACCACCGATTGATGAAGTGACAGCACCTCCCGTTTCTCCGGTACCACTGATTGATGAAGTGACAGCACCTCCCGTTTCTCTGGTACCACCAATTACTGGAGTTCCACCACTTTGTGTAATGTCAGAGGTACTTATTGAGCCTGTCCCTCTTGTCCCTGGAGTTTCACCGCTTGATATAGTGCCATCACTTCCTGTTGCTCCGGTACCACCAGTTCCTGGAGTTCCAAAACTTTGAGAGACGCCAACACTGCTTGTTGAGCCAGTACCTCCTGTTCCAGGAGTTCCACCGCTCGATGAAGTAACAGCACCTCCTGTTGCTTCGGTAACACTAATTCCTGGAGTTCCACCACTTAGTGTAAAGCCAGAACTACTTGCTGAGCCAGTGCCTCCGATTCCAGGAGTTCCACCGCTTGATGAAGTGACAGGATCTCCCATTGCTCCTGTACCACCGATTCCTGGAGTTCCACCATTTTGTTTAATGTCCGAGGTACTAGTTGAGCCAGCCCCTCCAGCTCCTGGAGTTCCACCACTTGATGTAGTGCCATCACTTCCTGTGGATCCAGTACCAGCAGTTCCCGATGTTCCTTCACCTTGAATAATGCCAGCATTATCTGTTGATCCAGCCCCTCCTGTACCTGGAGTTCCACCGCTTGATATAGTGCCATCACTTCCTGTTGCTCCGGTACCACCAGTTCCTGGAGTTCCAGAACTTTGAGAGACGCTGACACTGCTTGCTGAGCCAGTGCTTCCTACTCCAGGTATTCCACCACTTGGTGTAAAGCTAGAGCTACTTGCTGTGCCAGTACCTCCTGCTCCAGGATTTCCACCGCTTGATGTAGGGACATCACTTCCTGTTGCTCCGGTACCACCAGTTCCTGGAGTGGCACCGCTTGTTGAAGTGGCATAACCTCCTGTTGCTTCGGTACCATCAAATCCGTAAGTTCCACTTCCCGATGTCGGGCCATCACTTCCTGTTGCTCCTGTACCATCAAATCTGGGAGCTCCAACACTTGATCCAGCACCTCCTGTTCCACGAGTGCTGCCACTTAGTGCAGTATCACTATTATCTGTGAATGTAGTTTTTGTGATTTCACCGCTAGGTGTTAGGCCACCTATTCCTGTTACTCCAGTCTTTCCTTGTCCTGTAATTCCATCGTTTGACGTGGTTGCATAAACGTCTGTTGTGCCACTTCCTCCTGCGCCTGGGATTCCACTGCTTGGTACATTGCTATCAATACCAGTTGCCCCAATTCCTCCTACTTCTGAGATTCCACCGCTTGGTGTAGTAGCCCCGATATCTTCAATTCCAGAAGTTTCACTATCTGATGTAGTGACATCATTATCTGTTGTACTAGGGCTTTCTATTACGAATAAATATAAAATTATTTTGAAATCCTTCAATAATTCATCTTGCAAAATTCAACATTAATTTTGATAAAATAATTCCATAAAAATAAACTGTATATAATTCAATAGCTATACTGCTACTAATCTGCATATTTAAAGATTCAGGCACACATTTTTCATCTTCAATTTGGCAATTCCTTAGTTATTGCAGAAAAAGCACCGCTTGTCTATCATTTAGAATAGACATATTTAGAAATTGAATTATATTTAACAAATTTTACTTCCGTAAATTATAAATTTTTTTAATATTTTTGAAGAAAATTTAACTTTTACCAGTGTTTAGAGATTATTATTGAAAAGAAATATTAGCAATTAATAAAAATTGAATAATTGTTTTTTAAAAACGTAATTTTTTAATTTTAGTAAAATGACTAAATTTCAATAACAAGAAAAATTGCATATTTTAGAACATGAAAATTTAAGCATTTTTTTTCCAGACAACATATTGGTTTTATTACAGTATCTTGATTATAAATATACTTTTGATGAGTTGCTGAGCCGTCATTTGAAAAGCGAAATGATGTCACATGAATAATTGCTTCTGTAACTACGATTTCGAATACAGGTATGCATTCTTTTATACATTGTATTGTACATTTATGGTAATCGTCTTACAATATCGGAAAATTTTATTTTATTGAATGGGGCTACATGTCTGTTGGTCAAACAAGTAATAATACATGCTAGTTGGAAATGAAGAGTACATCGATCGTTATCTAATCATTTCCCATTTGAACTCGATGTGACAAAACAATTAAGGATCTTGCATGTCAAGGTAGCTTGCGAACACTTAGTAGAGAACTTGATTAATAAAACGATGTAGGAAATATGTTTTTCTACTGGAAAATGAATCAGAGAATAATGAGCAAAAAATATTACCCAACCAATTCAATAATCAATCTGATAAGCATGTTTCATGTCACAGTACTGTGCTTGGAACTGCAATGTAAGTGATTCTTTTGTCATAGGAATTTGATCACTCAACCAAATTTTTGATGTAAGTCTGATATATCTATGCCACAGGCAATTAAATTTCAAACGTTTATCTAACATTCTTTAGTGGTATCAAAACATAAACAGCTTTCATTTGGAACTGTATCTAATTTAGATTCTAGAGAATACTAGCTCAAAATTACTGAAGTCGTATTTGATGATAATTTAAATTTAATCGCATATTGAACAATGACCCCAATGAGACAACGGCAAATATATTTTTATCGGGACAACTATTTGGTACTAACCCATTAAAGTTATGCGATCTGTCTGAGGTTTGAGTAATTTTCTTTTGCTCGCAATAGCTGCGTTCGTGTGAACTCTGCTTTACTCTTACCCTTAGTTCCACCTTTTTAGTGGTTGGAATTACGACCTGATTCCGACAAATAAAAAGTTGTCAAATAATACTACATAGTCCAACAAGCGCCTACCTCGAAAGTCCGTAGAAATACAAATAATTTTCCAATGCAGAGAGCGAACATAACTAACACCTTGAGGGTAAGGTCCTATAAACCATTACTCTCATACGATCAGATGTATTGAATCAAATTTCTATATAATGCCAGAAAAAATTGAAAATGAAAACTTGAAAATACAAAACCATGGCCTAGCCAAACACCATTGGGAAGAGTACTTGTTCAAAAAGAGTAAATTCAAGTGTAGAAAGAAAAGTCTTCATTTGTATTGAGCAAAATGGTCACGATAAGCTGAGGGAGATTGCCATCCGCTGCCGCAATCAAACACGACTATCCGTGACTGGCAATTCACTAATATTAGAATTTAAACTATTTATAATCATTTATGATGAAATATATATTTGTCTTATAAGACTTTTTTGTATGTATTTTTGTTTTGAGATTATTCCTAAGGCCAACAACAAAAACTAGTTTATCAAAAAAAAAAAGGATCCAGATAAAAATATTAAGTAAATTTTTAATTTTTAATAATCAAGACAGTTCATAACGATCATTATAATTATACAAAACCATCATTACTTTTTTCGTCAAGTGATAATCAAAAATAAGAATACCTAACCTGCCTAAGCATTTAAATACAACTCATGCAAGTAACCAGACGGAAATAAGGAATTAAAGGAACACAGGAGAATGTTTCATATGGTAGCAAAAGAATTACTTCTTGAATGTTACTCATGTGCAGTCCTACCAAGAAAAAATTACTAAAAGTAGTCAGGTGGAAGTGAAGAATTGAAGATCTGCAGAGGAATGTTTCACATTTTAACAAACCGAACTAATTCAAGATGATGCTCGCGAAGCCAAAAGATATTCAATTTTTATCTTCCGAAACAAACATAACTCCGATCTAGTGATATTTAAGTTAATTTCTTTATTCTCTTTAATATACTCTGAAAAAAAAGGTTCTTTAATAATCTTTGCATATACAATCATCTCAAACATTGATTTCTCTTGAAAATTTTTAATTTTAATCAATAATTCATTTTTAAACTAATAAACATTTCTATAATTCTAAAATTAAGATAAATATTTTTAATTGGGACACTTCTTAAAGCTAAAAATTGTAATTGCTGAAACTAAGAAACATATCATGAAAACATAATATTACTGTCAACTGATATTTATAGTGGCAAAGAAATAAAACTATGCTTATAATTAAAAAAAATAACCTCATACCTGGTGTCGTGGGGACAAGTAGTATTAATCTTCCATTTATCAGTTCGAAGGTTTCTGTAACATGAAACTAAATATTAAAACATTTCCAAACTCTCCAAAATTCAGTTTTGCTATCAGATATGTATTATCATATCAAAGGAATATTATCAACACTTAAAAAATGTTAGAGGGTTAAGTTCTATTTGTAAACATTCATGGTTAAATTAAGTAAAGTATTTTTAAGAGATGAAATTTCTTGTTAATCTAAATCCTTCTAAGAAAATTATGGCTAAAAATTACCTGAATATTCTTCTTATATATTTGATTTAGTACAGTATTAAAATCCTTTAAAATAAATTTTAGTTACATCCATGGAATATGAAAATTTAAAATATATAAATAAATATAATAAAAACGATAACCAAATAAACCTGGCTGTTAATGACAATATGATACCAAAGTTTTGTTTTTAAATTTCGATTATATTGAATTATTTTACATTTAATTCAGCGACCGGTTACGAATTTGTTGTTTAGATAAACTGACCTAAATTTTTTTTAAAGAAATCTTTTTAGTTGGAAAAAATATTTTTCTGGTGCATTTTAAAACAAAAAGTCTCAGTTTTGTATAGAATTCTTGTGCTTGTCAAAGGGTCAAGAAGTTCAAGATGTTGCACTAAATTGAAATGTACATAAATCACATAATATTTGTTCTGCTTTATCGTTTATTTATATATATTGTTATTGAAGAATTCCTCAACTTTGATATAAAGGATGGCTATAATTAAAGTTCCTCTATTAAATGGTCATAAGTGGAAAACTGCTTTACCCGATCTTATTAAACTTGGTAATAGTTTAAAGATGATCATGGGAAATTTTTGTCTTGCCCCCCGAAGTTCAAAAATCAGAAGAGAAACGGTGCTGTACGCAAAACTGTTAAGGAAAATAGGACATGAAGGAAGCCGTCGGTTTAAAATGTGCTTAATCGTTTCTAAAATGTGTTACAAAACATGTTTAATGTGGCGTTCACCATTTTTTGAATCCCAGTTTAAATCGCACTACTGCATTCCCAACAGAAGCTCTTAGCATAGGAATAGCTCAGCTCCATAGCTCAGGAGGAATGTTAAGCACATGTAGGTGTATCACATTTTTCAGTTCCGAAAAATTGTTAAGATTATTGCTATTAACAGGTCCTTTTGGGATAACACACACTGAACATGCATTGCAAATACATTTCAGAAATTATTAAGCGCATTTTAAACCCATATCTTGATGTCCTATTTTGTTTTAAAATATTGCATACAGCGCCGTTTATTCCCTGGTGGGGAGTTTTTGAACTTTTTTTGGCAGAAAATTAATTTCTATTACTTATTTTAAACTATCGCCCATATTTGATAAACTTTGGTCTAATAGTTTTCCTTTCATGATAATTTCAAATTGGAAATTCAATTATAAGCACCCTATACATCAAAACATCTTTTCATAGCAAATTTCGGCAAAAAGATGCATTTCTATCTTAGCATTGAAAGCAATATTTTTCTAAACTCATCATCAGGGTATGGTGAATGTGGACATATGCCACTATAAATTCGAAATAATTATATTTAGCAAATAATTGGTCTTTCGACGCCATATTTGGCATGAGACTACATTCACAAGAGAAGACAGTCGTCACAGTTCAATCATGACAACATTTATATCAATGAGCTGAATTAAGAATACATTTACGAACAATATTTAAGAACTTTTAAAGAAATTATGCACAAATATGTCTTCGATACAGCTTACTTTAAAGCATCTTAAAACACATATGACATGGGTTTTCAAAAACAAATTGAATTACCTGAAAATGCGCCTATTCCAGCTTTCACTATGTTACCTGATTCTTCAACAAATTGTTGACCTAGAATTAAGCAATAGATATTTATTATAAAAACGTAAAATGCAAAATAATTAATGTTTGCTAGCTGGCATTGAGGATCATACAGATGATCAGGAATATTAAAAGTGCTTAGTTTCAAATAAATCATCTACACCTTGTTATTTTAGGAATCTTATCTTCTTCAGATTATTGTGTAAACGAAGCTTCCTTTTGCAGCTGAGTTTTATGATATTATAGAGCAGTTAAAAATTTAAGTATCTGTGTAATTTATATCATAGAACATGTCGTATTCGTGCACTGCAATTTCATTTCTTTAGTAATCAAGTATACTGGCCAGATAAGGAAAAGAAAATGTGGTTTAGAGCTCTTATGCCGTTTGATATAAAAAACTTTCTTGTTTAACTTTCAACATTAGAAAGGTATAAGTCGGTTAAATATTTATTAGGTTGTTCGGAAAGTAATTTCGTTTTTTATTGACAAAGGATTTAATTGCATTTTTTGCGCCCAATTTCATACTTAAACCGCAAACTCATTTTATGTTTTAAGAGCTGATATAGCAAGGCTTGAGTGTGAAAAAGTGCAGCTGATTCTTCGCAGTAGTTTTTGGATGGTGCCCTTTTAAATATGGAGAGCAATAAACAGCATTTTCGTCATTTTTTTCTTTTTTGCTATAAAAGGTAAAAATGCTGTTCAAGCCAGAAATAAATTAGCCAATATGTGTGGAGAAGATGTGTTAACAGTACATCAGTACCAGAACTGATTTGCAAAATTTTTCCTTCAAATGAGGAGGCCAAAAACCACCTCGATCAGTTTTTTTTACAGCAAAGACCAAAACTTTTATGAGCGTGTAATCATGTTACTACCAAAAATATGGCAAAAGGTATTAGACCAGAATGGCAATTTTATAATTTAATAAATAATTTATTCATTAAAAGAAAATTTCTTTTCATTTTGACAAAAAAATACGAAATGACTTTCCGAACAACCCAATAATAAGATTAAAAAAATTGATTTTATTTTGACAGCGAAATCAATATGAAATCTATGAAAAGTCTGATTTAAACAATTATTAAAATTTAGAGAAAAGTAGTACGGCAGTAAATTGGCATCATTAAAGAATTTTTTTTATATTTTAAAATGATGTAAAAATTATTTTTGTTTTATTTTTGAATGTCATCTCGGAAAAATACCAAGATTTTGTTTGAATTTTTAATTAATTAAAATTTCAGAATGATCTCCTCAGACGCATATTTCTCTCCATTCCGAAAGTACGTTTGAGCCTAATTTGGTGATTTCCTGCCAAACTATTTGCTTCAGTGCGAAAAAACACGCATATTTTTATAAGTTGTAAGATTTTTATCGTTTTATATTCGCTTACATTGTTTAAATTTATGGAATTGATTCATGCTTACGTGATGAATGTCAATTGCGTTATAAGACGAATAGCCAAATGTATAAATCTATAAAACAATATAAATTTTACGAAATATAAAGATATTTTAGAACTTTCTTTATATTTTCATAACCATAATTGACCAGTTCCTATCTGCTTCAGCACGTACAGCTACTTATTAGAATATTCATAAACTTCGAGCGTTTGATTAAATAATATTGTTATAAACCTGTAATTTTGTTTCCTAGCATGAATAGTGTCATCAAAAGATAGACCGTTCTACTATCAACTGTGTTGCGTACTGAGCGGATGCCGTGTCAGTGATCCCAGAGTTGGTGACATCGGTGACAAAATGGATAATGCGGGAAACTCGAGAATTTTAAGGATCCGTCTAGTAGGAACTGAGATACGGCAGACTGATCAAGAATATTCTAGGCTCATCTCCCGGAAACTATAAAAACCACCTTTCTGAAGCGAGTATTAAACTGGGGTAGGGAAGTGGAGTCAACCATCAACCAGCATCGTGTCCTGTAAAAGTAGTGAGTAGGCAGTCAGTTGTGCAGCTAAAGCGAGGAGACGGTGGGGAAGTTCAGTCGTTTGGAGAGACTTACGAGAGCGTAAACGGAATCTACGAAGATTCCTTCTCATGATGAATTCTGTCTGGCTGTTTTGTGAGCTGTGGCTGTTACTACTACTGTTTTCAACTTGTGACTGTTTGTTGTAGTGTACTGTTGTATACGGTAATACCTTCGTCTAGGCTGTACATAGTTGTTGGCTAAGGGCCCGTCGTCTTTGTGTTAGTATCTTTATGTATAAATAAACGTCGTCATTGTTTCTAACTGAGGCCTTTGATTGCTTTCCCCCACTACAAAATGAACTCAGTGATCCGTAACATTATTGTGCGTTAACTCTGTAGCTTTATTATGAATAAATAAGAATATTTATATTTTCACAAAATGAGTGAAATAAAAATTTTGACTTAAAAACAATTATTTGCTATTGCGTTAAAATGTACTGAAATGTGAAGTTAAGTTGACTATTATTTTTAACTAAAATTATTAAAAGAAAGTGCTATGTTATATGCATTGATTAGAGCTTCAAAATATCTGATTCCGCCACTGACTATACTGAGCATTTTAGGTAGAAATATGTCAAGACGCTCAATTTTTACACAATTTAAAAAAAATAATTCTAAATAAATAAAAAATATAAGAGACCAACTCAGATGAAACAAGATTACATGTTTTGTTTGAAACCCAATAACAACTCTTTGTTTAAAAGAATAGTATTCCACATTTTTGTTTAGCCAAGAAATTTTAAGCAAAGCTTGATATAAAGGAGACAGGAAAATCATGATTCTAAAACACTCAACGAGGCATATTACGTGAAAAATTAAAGTAATTTTACCTTAGGCTCCTATTAACAAAAAACAGTTTTAAACTTTTTGAAATAAACAGCTATGGAATGAAATTTTAAACTCTATTTAATAATTAAAATTACAAATAGAATGCTTTATTATGAAAGTGCTTTTACCTGGTCCGGCTTGAATGTAAAAATGTTGTCCTAAATAAAAGAAATGAAACATGATGTGTATCAGAAACATTTGTAAATAAAGTTGCTCTTGAACAAATTTAACTAATCCAAAGAAATTTTTATATTCATTCTTTATTAATAAATTACTAGTAAACAAAAAAAAAGCTGAGAGTTACTCACCGTTTTCATCTCGCCCGTATTTAACATCATAATAACCTAAATCGAAAGACACAGTTTTGATTGAATTTAAAAAATAATTTAAAAAAATTAAAATCTTCATTATAAAATTGAATGTAATAATTTTATACATTTAACAGATTTATCAATACATTTAGTTCTTTTAAAACGTTTCTTTGGAATATTTTTTAAAAAATAGATTATTTTGAAGTCTAATAGCCTTCCGCTGATATGGCATAAAATTACAGAATTTAGAAGGAGGTTCAAATCAATTTCAAACTCAGTAAGAACTCCATTTCAAAATCATCCTAGTTTCAAAATGAAAGTATCCGTTTTTTTCAAAATGAAACGTAAATACAGGGTGATGAAGAAATAACAGGAAATATTCGGAGCCCTGAAGCGTGTTATGTTCTTGATGAAATATAACAAAGTTTGGTCACCATGCACATTAAAGTATGCAATTTCGATTGATTAAGAAAAAATATTGAACTAAAAATTGCTGGTTTATAAGCTTTATCTTGTTAAATTTTCCCATTTTACATACCGCTAATGGAACATAAAAATACAGGGTATGCAGCATCAATTTTTTGCAGAATCAGATAGAACACTTGAAGATGAATATTTTTGTGTATAACATGTGGGGTTCAAGAATATAGGGTCATAGTCTAATTAAGGTGTGAACTTATGCCAAGAAGAAAGACAAAAAAATAAGAACAAAATCAAGTGAAATTAAATATTTATTGAGAACTTTCAATATAATAGATTTTCGATATGTCAACGATCCGAACAAATAAAATGAAGTTTGTAATCAGCGTTCTTAATTGTTTTCTGCAAAACATTTGTTTCAATTTCGATACCCTCGATTTCACTTTTTGCTCTCAAGACATCTAATGTTGAGGGTGGTATGAGGTATACTGTGTCTTTCGAGCATCTTCACGAAAAAAAAATCACATGGGTTAAGATCCGAAGAGGAAAGTAGCCATTCTCTACCATTATTTGTTTCGTAATATAATTGATCAGTCTATCACGAAAATGTTCAGCTAAGAGTTTGAAGTGCGGTAAGGCCTAGCTCTATATTGCGTAAACCAATAATCGTTTATCTTATCTATGCCATGCAAGAATAGGATGTCACTGTCATTTAAAAATTTTTACTTTCTGAACATTAGGTTCGGTTCTTGTCCGCATCTCTTCGCTAGTACGTAGTCCAACATAGGGCAGGTTTATTTCGTACGTTCTCTTGATCGGCGTGTCATTTATGTAGTTGTGATTGCAGAATTTTTTTACCATACTGTGATATGTTTGCAATTCAGCAGCATTAAAACATTTTCAATCGAATATTTACTCATTTCAGAATCACGATGAATACGGGCATTACACTGAAATTTTTTAGCGAACAACGCGTGATTCATTCTCATCAAACCTGTTTACGAACCATTTACACAGCTGGGAGAATTTACATACTCCTTTGTAGACAAGGTTTTCCTCTCATTGGTTGCCACGAATTTGCATAATCATCTTATGCATCATAATTTGGAATACAAACAGCCGGATTCATAATTAATGTTTTTCATGTAATTAGGCTATAATGTTATATTCTTGGCCCCAACATGTTATATAACAAAATACTTGTCTTAAATGCTTTATCTGAATCGATGAAAATAAGATGCTGTATACTTTGTGGGTCACTCTGCAGTAATCATATTGAATGTATCCTATATACTAAAGAGAAAATGGGACTAAAAATATAATTATTAATTATAAACAATTATCTATTATTACACATATTTGCAAAAAAAATTTAATATTTTTTCTTAAAATCTTTTGGCGATTCCTTTTTAATGCATGTTGAAAAGGTTACAATATAACTATTATCATAAGAATCCGTAATTTTTGCATGTGCAACTTTGAAAAAACTTTACAAGAAGATCCTTACCTTGTGCGTTAACTCCAGAATATTCATGTTCGAAAGGTCCTAATTTAAATAATAAGAAAATTAATTTACATTTTATAAAATTAACATTTTACGAACCATCATTTAATCGATTCATTTAAATAAATTTTTATTCTGTAAAGTTGCACCATCTAGTGATGAATTTGAAAATGGTGACAAGATTCCTTTATATTTTAAATAATTTATTTAATTAATAACACTAGAAATTAATTGAATAGTACTAGAAGATAACTAATTAGTTTATGAACTAATTAATCAATAACTGAAATAGTTAGAACTAGTTAATTTGTGCTAGAAAATATTTAAAATAATATAATATATACTAGAATTATGAAATTATTAGTTCTGTTTTTAGAATTTTTTAAAATTAAATTTATTTAATTCAATTTTTAAATCCCACTTCAACAATATTTTGAAATCTGTACAAGTATTTTGAATCATTAAAAAAATTCGACAATTTTTGCGCATAATATATTAATAAACTATTGACATCTTTCCCTATCAATTTTTTGGAGAATATTTTTTTCTCGTTTTTATTTCACTCGTTTCCTAATGGAGGAAAACTCTGAACCTTATTAAATTTATATGTATATATATTCTGAATTCAATTATTAATTAATCAGATAATTTTAGTGCCGAACGAAATGCACTATCTCATTATAAATTTGAGAAAAAGGAATTATTAGTTTCCACAGTATTTATAATAATGAAATATATTACTGATTAACAATGCCAAAATTTGAACAAAAAAAAACCCATCAAAGCTTAAGAAGCTAAAGGAATTTCAAAGAAAATTAAGAAAATGAAAAAAATTTCACTGTAAAAGTATAATGTATTAGAAATGTCACTAAAGCTCAGCTTTAGTTATGACATATCTATAATCGTTTCATGTTTTTTATTATTTTGTACAATTAACGCATTTTTGATATTTTTTAAAATTTTTAATTCTTTAATAAAATTTACTTGTATTTATTTCTCATGATATTAAAAGTATATTTTGATAATTGCATTTTCTATGTTTAATACATAAAAGAAAATGATAATTTCAAACCTTTAATTTCGATCATTTGTTCCTCATACCTCGAAAACCAAGCTTTTAATATTTGGTTTAATCTTTTTTTCATACTTTTTGTAAAATTTTAATAAAAATACTTTTCAGATTTTTTTAAAATTTTTTTCGCCCAAAAGTTTCTCACAAATTGAGAAGCATAATAAAAGGATATGACGTCTTAACGGTCATGCTTTATTCTTTGAAATGCTTTGAAAAGGAATAAATAATTTCACCCTTGCAGAAGATATCATTCTATATATTATTCATGTAAACAATATTTTCTATAACAACTTACCATCACTATTACCAGGGCTCGACGATTCTGATGCAGCTGCACCTGCAGCAAGCAGAATGAATACAGTTAGCATTAAAATACTGATATGTTAAATAATACTGTTACGTTAACGTTAAAATACTGATACAAATGATTTTTGATTAGATTTAATATTTAAAAATTCAATAGATTACTAACATTATTAAAAAATAATTATTCAAAGTTAAAATATTTGTGACCAAAGAAAATTATGGTATTTATCAGTCCCTTTTACAGGAACAGGGGACTTTGAATTAAGCAAAAATGGACGGAGATGTGCAATTTTTTATTGTTTCATCACCAACATATATGTTTTTTTTTCAACTAAAATAGTTTTGTAAAATGTATTATTCAATGAAATCAGTATTTGAAGGATTAACAAGAAAAAAAAGTTCATCTTAATGAGTTTTCTAAAAATAATATTGTAATTAGATTTAAATAACTTTGAAATGTTCCAGGTGTCCGAATTTTTGAAGAAATTAAATTAATCGATCGTAAAGGCTGGTGGTAAGGTCTCGGATTCGGAACCGGAGGGTTTCAGGTTCGAGACTCGATTCCACCGAAGATCGGTCGTGTGAGGGAGTCTCTTGCACGTTAAATCTGTCAGGCCAAACGTCCTCCCGCTGGTGTGGTGTGGAGATGGAGGTGCCTATTCGGATGTCGTCCTCGTCATCTGACCGTGGTTCAAAATTATTAGATCCGTTCTAAAATAGCCCTCGTGTTGCTTTAAAATGGGACGTTAATATAACTAAACTAAACTAAACGTAAAGCTTTCGGTCAAACTTTAAATGAAAATGAGGTAAGCATTTTATTTTTAGAGGTTTTTTTTAGTTCTTTAAAAGTCAGTTTTAGTTTAGTAAATCATAAAATACTTATAAAAATTAAGCATTTCTGTATAAAACTATTTCTAAAAAAATTGCATTTAATTCTAATTACAAAATCATAAGTAATTTTGTTCCAAATAAATTTACATTGGGTAATAGAAAAAAAAATTGAAAAATTGAAAAAATTAAGTAGCATGGAATATTTTGAAATGATGCACATATTAATTTTTTTAAATGACATACTTCGTTTTAAAATGTTTTTAAAGAAACTTGAGATATTTTTATTTTAATACATGTGCATAAAAACTTCTTTAACTCTGACTGATTATTTCCCAAAAGTGTTTAGCGGTCTTAAGGGTGCAAGGATACCCACTGTACCCTTAAGGCCGTGGATGCCTGGTGGTGTCTCGGCTTCAGAACCGGAGTGTTGCAGGTTCGAGGCCCGATTCCAACGAAGAACCAATTGTAAGCAGGTCTGGTGCACGTTACATCTGTTGGGGCCAAACGTCCCCCAGCTGATGTGGCTTGGAATTTTGGAGAGAGGGATGCCACTTCTCGTGTCATCTTCGTCATCTGACCGCAGTTCAAAATTACGAAGTCCCTCCCCAAATATCCCTAGTGTTGCTTCAAAATGGGACGTTAATATAAATAACTAAATTTAAAATGTACCCTTAAATTTAATAATATGTTAACACAGATAAATTTGCACCCTTCTATGTTATCTTTATATAATAACAGAGTATGAAAGCAGTATTTACAGTCTTATTAAGCGATAAAACAGTTTCCCTCAAAAATAACTTTTGAATAACCATAAGTAATTTTCTGTACAATTGTATTGATTAAATAAATATGAAAAGAATATATAAGTATTATTTAATCCTTTGATTGTACATTTATTTTAAACGACTTTCGTATTTGAAGCGCATTTAATTGTTTGAACATGTGAAAGCAATAGATTTAATGTAAGAATTCATTCCTTTCTTATTCTTCGGAATATATACTTCTACATAATATTGAGATAACTTAAGCTTATTAGAAAGACAAAAACACTTACCTCCGTCGCCAAAGGATGATTCAGAAACAGCTGCGGCTCCTATTGAAATTCAAGAAAGAAGTGGAAAATTGAAATTTCAATTTAAAATTTCTGCAAGATTGAACTTACTTAAAATTCTTTTGAAATGAAAATAATTTTTGAACATTGACTGATTCCCGAAAGTGATTGCAAGGCTTGTGTGGAGACTTAAAGCACTGACACTTCCATCTTATGAGGATTAATCGAGAATTTTTTTAAAACATGATAATCGAAATCCGCAATGATGCGAAAATATTTCTAAATTTAAACTTTGAAATCAAAATACATTCCATGATAAAACCTCGAAAGTATTAAAATATTGCCCTGCCAGTATCATTAAATAACTGTACAAAATTTCTGAATTCTATAATATTAGATGAGGAACGAATTCGATTGCAAAATTCTGTTGTTACAAACATAAAAGGAGATAATCTCAATATAAGTGTGTAAACTAAACTAAGCGCAATATATTTTTCGGTTGTAAATTTCTGCGACGTCAGATGGGAAAAAATTCGTTTCTAAAATAATTATGTTGTATAAAACATAAAACAGATAATCTCAATGAAAGAGTGTGAAATAAATTACGTGAAACATAGTTTTCAGTTTCAAAATTCTGTCGTATCAGTTGACGTAAAAATTCGGTTACAAAATTCTGTCATGAATTAGATAACTTTGACATAAAGATAACCTAATTGAAAGCATCTGAAATAAGTTATGTGTAGCATATTTTCAAATTGCAGATTTCTAACAGATAAGATAAAGAAAAAATGTCAATTTCAAAATTTTGAAATTGATAAAATTTCAATTTGAAGACGGTAAAAGTCAATAAAGGCGTGTAACATAAACAAATGCAGCATATTTTTAACAATAATTTTTAACATACAAATAGTTTTCATTACATTACATTCTTTTCAATCTTGATGACTTTTTTGTCTTTGGAAAATATTGCATCTTACTTAAGAAATCGCTGCTTTTGAAAAAATTAGTTATTGAGAAAATTTAAAAGAAATTTGAATGGAAATTTGTAAATTTTTTGATCGAAAGAATTGATAAGAAATTTGTAAAATACGATTTTTTTTCCATTCCTCATATTTAATATCAAAAGCGTTTCGTATGATCAATGACTTCAAAACAGGATATCCCACAAGAGATGCAGCGTTTGATATTTACAGATTTGGACGTCATGGTCACGGTAAAACACGTCAAGATTATTACTTTGATGTGGGGTAACCGAAAATAGCGTCACTATCTAATTGCAAGCAGAACGTTAATTACGAATGTACCAGTTTGTATTCAAATTATGACGCATACGACAATTGCACAGCATTGAAGTTACCCTAGATGGTTATTGTCAAAACAATTTAAAAAGCGGTACGACGATCAAAAGTACGCAAGAAATATAAACAATTATTGGTTTATGCAAAAAGGTGTTGACCTCACGGCACTTAGTGAAACTTTGATCCTTTAACGAAATATTTTCACCATTGATTAATCGGGCTGGATTCCATTACGAAAATAGACAGTGTTATAGAGTGGCCACCTTACTCCCCGGATCATAATTAATGATATTTTTTTTGCGGGAACGTTTGAAAAACCCAGATTATCTCACACATTCCTCAACATTGGATGACTAGAGAGCAGCAAGTGAAACTGAGGTCATTTAAATTGGAACACATGTTTCCTAGAAAACAATTGAGAATATTGATTTTATTCTTCGACATGTAATTTGTTTCCTCCTTTACTATTTAGAAAATCTGTTACATAATAAACATCGATTTTCACTTGGTTATTTATTTATTTTATTTCTTGAAGCTTTCATAATACAGGCTTCACACTTTAATTAGATAAGTCATACTACTAAACTCCGACCCGTCATGAAGGCACACGGATAAACCAGGTAAAACTGAATGACCGAATAGCAATACCAGCGAGAACTGCGATTAAGTCCTAATGGCTATCACCGGCCACGGTACAATCCTCGCCATAGGAAGTACGTCCCATCATAGATGGGAGGGTCAGACCACCACATATTATTGTACCCACCAGGTTGGCTGGATCCAACCACCATACCGGAAGCATCTCATCCTCAATTACGAGTTGCCCCGACGGGGGAACATTAATTAGATTATGACGCTATGCTCGGGAATCCCTCATTTTATTCATCAAAATACTCGCCTTGACATTTTCTATCTGAATCTGCAAATATTACACTCTTCATCTGCAGTTTCAGATGATATTTCATCTCTATTTTTTCCAATGAAAAAGAGTGGAATACAAAAATTGGGGAGTTGAAAAATATTTCTAGAAATCTGCAATAAATTTTAAAATTATTATACTATGCTGAGAGTCGCCAAAGGCATTTTAAATATTAAAAAATACTGGTGGAAAGTCATTCTAAAAGAATCCGAAAACGTGAATGATTATATTGATAAAAAATGCATGGAAGTATTATTTTCTTTCAACGTTATAATATCAATGAGAATATTTTGAATTTCTGATATATCTTGTTTCTAGAGAGATAAATCGTGATGTCTAGCCGGAAAAGTAGACGGGTCTAAGAGGGATTTTATTGATATCCAGCAGCAAAACAAACTTTGTCTATCTGTAAGGGAAGCAAAAATCGTGGTAGACTGTGTATTGAGATAATGGTCACAAATACTAAAAGACAGATTTACTTAGTATTACAAGAAATAAAATTCAAATATTATGTAACAAGCTTTGGATCTTATCTTATTTTACCATCTGATGGATACCTTTGAAAAAGAGAATTGATGTATGTGAATTACTCTTGATACAACAGATAAATTATCTAAAAAATTAATTAGAAAAATTATATTTAAATCATTCAATGTGTCATAGTTGTCTTTTAAAAATTAGTATAACAAATAGCAAACGTATTTTGGAGTTAGAGTTTATTCTTTAAGTAAAAGACTAAATTAAGACTTAGATTTTTTTTTTTTTTTTTTGTAATTAAAAGAATTTGAATAGAATTTATTTTGAAGTAAAAGAATTCACATAAAATTTATTTTTAAATAAAAGGATTCACATATAATTTATTTTGAATTAAAAGAATTCACATACAAGATAATGCGTAAACTTTTGTCGAGGATGATTCGCTTATAATTGTTCAATAATTAAAATGTACGTCTTCTTGAAAAACGAGTAAATAATTAATGATACAAATAATTAAAAGAATAGCTGAAAAAAAAACTTTCATTGCAAAAATATTTAAAAAAATATTGTATAGAAGAATATATTTTAAAAATCTTTAATGAACCTATATACAGTGTGTCTTCCTTAATTACGATTTAATAGTTAATTTTTAAATAATTGAAAACAGCTATATATTTCTCATTCGAAGAAAAAATGATTCAATCATGTAAATAAATGTTTTTATATTAATTGAATTAATATCGAAATATAAGAAAAAATTAATAAATTTTAATTTTTTATATTTTGCCCGATTTTATCAAACAAATAATGTATAATATTCTTAATACATTTATATTTTAATCAATATAAATCTTTCTTTTCTGTACTAAAAATAAACGAATTGCAAAATTTTGGTTTTCATTTCTTTAGATAACTCAATATCCATCTAGAAAAAGCATTGAATGTTGGTATTTTGTACTGGAAATGTTTGTACGCAGGAAACGATTTAATTGGTTTGAAGATTTAAGGCGAGAGAAAAAATCTGTTAAAATAGAAACATTTTTGTTCTTATTTGAATAGAAACAAAAAACTATTATTATTAGAATGAATACTATATAATAAGGTATATTAGATAGTTTTTAAAAGATATTAAAAACTATTCTTAGTGGCGATTTAGTACTGTTTTTATGATTTTGGTTTCATCTCTAGATATAAAAGTAAACATGATTTTGTAATTTCTAATATTCTGCTGAAAATTTGCTTTTTTTCTGTATTACATTTTATTATCAACAATTATTTTATTTTCTATATATTTTACAATCAATTATTATTAAGATAAGAATTATTGAGAATTTTAATTTTCAAATCTTGGGTTAGATTTATAATTTCTTTTATATTCAAATTACATTTTCATTAAATTGTATCTATTAACTGAAGATGATATTACGAAAATATGAAAATGTGTTGCCATTGTTTGTGCAGTAAAATGATAGAAATTCTAAATTTTAATAACATCAAGAGAAAAAAAATAATGTATTGCAGAATTATAAAAAAGTAGGAAATAAGTCCTGCTTAAAGAGTATTTTACTAAATTTGACTAATAAGATTGTAGAACTGGAAAGTAACAGATAAGTAAATTTTTTACATTTATTTATTAAACAATTATTGATTCAAACAGTATAATATCGAGTTTTTATCTAGAATATTTTTGAAAGTGGGAGCATATGCCTATTTTAGATTATTTAGAAATTGATTTTTGAACTACAATTAAAGCAGGCATTTTGCGTAATAAAGGGGAATAGAGAATTCCGTAATAAAGAAAATTCCACAAACTGCTGATAAATAGTTGGAATTATCGCTACTGATATTTATCAAGGTGCCGTATTATCCTTCATTTATTACATGAATAAGTATTACTTTTTCTTATTGACCACAGATTTTTATGAAGCTTAGTCAATTTAAATGACATAATAAAATAAGAATTCGCCTTTGAAGGAAAAGGACAATAATCATTTAGACATTATTTGATTTCTGTTGATGATTATTCAGTTTTACTTACTTTGTCAATAGGAAATGTACTATCTGTAATAAGAATTTTTTGTGATTGCTGTTAAAATCGGAAAAACTTCGATGGATTTCAAAGAAGATTTTGTTCCCTGTATAATTTTATTTAAGAATGTGATACAAAAATGAAATTAATATTAAAACACATTATTTTTTGTATATTATAAGAAAAGAAAAAATTATGTAAAACAGAAAAACCATACCTCCAGCTCCACCAGCAGAATTTGCAAAGGACTCTACAAAATAATAATATAAACAAAAAAATGATAAAATATACTATAAAATAACAAAAGTACTAAACAAAATGAATTGGCTTCTCATTTAATCTGATATATTGTATAAAATTTATTAAAAGATTAACTGCACTTACTAATACACAACCAATTATTTTCAATGAACATCAGTTAGGACGCTCAGCACTATTCAAACAATGATATTTGTATTGTTATTATTTTTATTAAAAAAGGAGAATTAATTAATTTCTATATTTTAATGACGTATGAAATAATAATTGGGATTTGAAAATCTATCAAATAAACGTAAAATCACATTAGCATACGAATTTATAAAAACATACAAACAATATTTCTATGATACGATTAGAAATATGCCTGTAAATAATGCAAAATGTACAATATCGCCACTCAAAATGCATGAAAAATCCTGCAAAATATTCTTTTCAAACATTTTTGTTTGTTTCGTAGTTGCTATAATACGTTTTCAGCACATTTTATGTGAATTTTCTAGGTTATTAATGATTATTCGACATACGTAAACATCTTTGGTGCGAGAATTATAAGTTGAACTTTATCCATTTGTGTCTTCGTGTTTCCGAGATATCCTGCATTAGGATAACCATAGTTAAACAAAAACTATCTTTCGAAAGTGAAGATGTAAAGCGCCGAAAACCCTCAAAATCTTGAAACCAACCTTTTTTCTTTTCAAAGAAGTGAATATTACTTCCTGGTTTATTGACTCATACCTCTGGAAAGTTTTAAATTTTATAGGTAAAAGAAGGCTTGTCAAACAATAATCATAATCACTTAGTAAAATCTTGTTGTTGTTTTTTCATCCTGGTCTTTTTTCCAAATTCAGCTATAAATTGTTTTTTCATGCACAAAATAAAATTTCCCTAGAATTGTGTTTATTTATTTACAAATTACAAATGTTAAAAAGGGTTTGAAAATTTCCTCTACATTCTACTTTGTGTAACATAATTTAATAAATGAACCTGAATATAAGTTCAAAAATAATCTATAAAATTTAACACGTGTTAGAATTGTCAATTATCAATTGTTGTACCTTGGATTTCAAATGTATCCTCTAGCATAAATCTTTGATCGGACATATTTGAAGTTAACATCAAATATTTCGTCTCTAATTCGTTTTTTAGGTTATAATATCGTAGAACTTTGAAGGGTAAATGTAGAAATACTGATTTAGAAGCTATAAAATAAGCAATAGAAAATGCATGTGCTGAAGAACAAATTTAATCTTTAATCAGAGAATTTGTAAATTGTTTAACATTAAAGGTATAATGTTAATTTGGAATTTGAAGGATTTTAAAAGATATCACGGAGCAAATGACAATTTGATACTCGAAAAAACAGAATAAGATTATTTTTTTAAGAAAAGTTGTACTTACAATATAAGGAAGGTGAAAAATATAAACAGAAAAGGGGTAGGAAATTTGTTTTATAAATTCACCATGCTCAGTAATAAAATCAAAAAAAGGGAATGAAGAGAAAAAATAGCTGGGGAAAATACTTGAGATTCTTCATGACAAAGTTCACTGCAAGCTGTACAATTATGCAGTAGAAAGTTAGGAAAAACAAAGGTACATAAGGCTACATCTTTCATCAATATCAGTAGAGTACCATCTTCAAAAATCTCGTAAGAATTAGCGGTGATGAAGACTTTCATTTTCATTCTACTTGATCATTTTCATTGTACTTTCATTGTACAGTATGATCCACGTTTGAAATTTTTTAACAAGTTTTCCTTATTTTTAATATTTATAAATATGAAATAAGATAAGAATTAGAATAATTGCAATTTGAAACAGGATACTTACAATTAAAGGGATATAACATTCAATATTTTTAGACATAGAATTAATTGGTGATGCAAAAGTTTCTCTTTCATAACATGCTCTGAGTATGAGAATAATCAGTAATAAGTTGATAAAAATAACAATAACACAGAAAATACGAGAAATAATATAAAATAAAAATTATAAAAATATCCTTATTTTTCGAATAATAATTTTAATAAAATTATACCTGCTCCGTTTGCGCCACTAGATGCTCCCGCGGCACTAAAAGCTGGCATAAATAAAAAAGATAAAAAATTAACCTTGTTTATTAATAAAATAGATCAATAATTTATTTTATTATTTTAATCAAAACAATGAAAAAAATACAAACAATTACAAAAAATAGAAAATATCAATATAATTAAATAGCTCAGAATACACAACTTTCAAATTGAAATTCCATTATACTGAGGGTCATGGTCAAGTAAAGTCAAATATCTAGAACTTCAGACTATTTGGATTGCTCCAGATAATCTGAACTGATTTATCCATTAGGGCTAACGGCAACAGCATGATCTCACACATAAAATAAAGTAATATTAATTGAAAATCAAAACTGAATTATTATTATTATTATTCAACAAAAGATGACTGTGAATATTAAATTTTCGCCTTTAGAATCGATTTAAAACTTTAGTTTTATCAATCTTAAGCCACTTTTGGTAGCCATTAGATTGCCGGAGATATTGATTGTCCTCATTTTCAATTAAACCTTTAACGTGTAACAATGTTCTTGCAAAGAAATAAATTTAAGCCTGAACTTGATAAAGACAAATGGCCTTAAATACTAATGCATTAATTGTGTATATCAATCATCCCAAACAAAATCGTCTTTTGGAGCTATTTAAAATATAATTATATAATTAATTTAACTTTCTCTACATTCTGAGTTCATTTTCTTATCCTTCATACAAATTGTATAAGTAGTAAACTGAAACTTTCTTCAATTTCCAACAATGAAAGAAATTCGAGTAATAATTGAATAATTGAAGAAGCAGTGAAAGCTACTAGAATTTCAAGGAGGAAGTAAAATCTATAATTAAAAACTCCACTAATATTTATTATAAAATGCAGAAATTCAGGGAATTTTGGCCTAAAATTATTATTAAAACGACATTTTTTAAATGTTCATTGTGAATATAAAAACACTTAAGTACAAAAAGTTTCATCGAGGATGTCAGGGGAAAAAAAGAGTCAAATTTCATTTCATTTTTAATAAATTTGAATTCCAATTAAAATTTAATAAATTAGCCACAACGCACATTCTTCCTCATCAAAGTATGAAGGATCAAATTTGGATAGTTCCACAAAAAATGAGAAGCGCCAACACACACGCACTAATTCTCCTTTATTAAGTTGTAGAGAAATAGGGCAATTCAAGGCATTTTATCGAAATTCTGATCAAATAAGTTTTTGGCGAAAGAAATAATTTTCCTTGGTTATTCAGAACACTCTGATAACTTTGCAGTTCATTTTCATAACAGGTCAATGTATAAAGTAGGAGTTTTTTCAGGATTGCACAAAAACATTGGATATATTTATTTATACATGACAATAAAAAATTTGACTGAAAATCGATCTATCTACTTACTTGTCCGTTGCTGATTTTTTTGAAGCACGAAAATCAATATAAGTAAAAGTATTATAAATTTAAACAAAAATAAGCATTTCAAAATTTTAATTTGTAATTCAGTTTTTAAATTTAAATTTTAAAAAATAATAAATCGAGGATGAAATTACTTCAAAGATAATTTGTTATATATTTCTTGTAAAGGAATTTATCAAAAGTATGAAGATAAGAAAAGTTATAAAAATTTTATTTATTAATGTCAGTGAATTCAGCAAAAATAACAGATACATCCAAAATAAAATATACAGTGACAAACTTATGATAACACAAATTCACAACAACATAAGGACTTCATTTTTTAAATAAAGTTTTTTTTTCAGGATTCATGGCTCATAAACCAATATATATATCAAGTAAGTCTAAAAATTCCAAAGGCAATGAAACTTGCTTTTTCAGAATTTATTATAATTCTTGCTTATTTTCAAACAAAAAGTCTTCAAAGTCAAAAAAGTCTTCTGATTTGGCATGAAGAAAGTACACAGATATTCTCTGGGTATAGTCCTAATTAAACCTCATATATAAATGAAATTAAACTCTTTTGCTTTATATTTTAAAATTTCTATAAACACTTTATTAGATATTAAACAACACTAAACTGCCTTTCAATATATAGTTGTGCATTGCTTGTTTCAGAATAATTGTTAAATGAGTTCATTTGAACAAATATCTTTATAGAATATTTAATATTATAATCCACAACAAAAAATTTAATGATCTGCATTTGAAGGCGAATTTTTCAAATCAATGATTACGCATTATTATTAATGGTTAAATTTATATCGTTATAAATCATCTAGCTAATATTCCCAGTGTTGAATTGTAATAAAAATATTTTACAAGTTCAAATATTCATAAAATTTATAAAACATTTTTTGTAGCAGCTTTTTTTAATGGCCCTGTAGCCACCACATAATCTTCCATCTGTCTCCAGATTTTTATTAATAATGCTATACTAACAACGCGTGGGATTTTATTTTTCCCAGTTATTCATTGTTACAGCAAAAGCAAAATTTTTTTCAAAATTTTTTGATTACTTGTGTCTTCATTTTCTCTCGCTCATTTTAAATTTTACTTACATACTCTTCTTTTTGGTATTTCTATGCTTGATCAAAAAGGTTCCTGTAAAATGCTAGTTTTTCTGTGTTTTATCTTTGGTACAAATATGACTTCGAAATTTCAAATAACCTTAGCTATTAATACTCAGGATTATTATTAATTATTAAACTATTTAATATTCATGACAAGAAAATGAAACCTTTCTTAAAGTCGGTAATAAAATTGACATCTTCATATGATATATGTCCGTATTACAAAACAAAAGTGAAAAGATATTCTGCATTTTTCATTAATGTTCCTAGTAAAGTAGCATTTTATTGTAATTTCAATTATGGAAAAAACGCAGATACGTGACATTTCATGAAGCAATAGTATTTATTTAAATCCAATAATAAAACACATCGTTGCAAACATAATTAAATCAAAGGGAATTTGGCAATAAAATTCCTATAATTAAAAATATTGCTTGCTTATTTTGATGAGTTATAATTATTCTCCTTCAAAAAATGATTTAAGGTACTATAATGGCTGATTTTTAATTACCAGATACTTTAAGAATTGTGCAATTTTGAAAGTTTGAAACAGAACATATAATCAAGAAATGAAGCCCACAGTGACAGGCGTGAACTTCATATCTCTAATAATCAAGAGCTTTTGAGGAAGCTTGACTCAAATGTAATCTGTACATAATAGAAAGTACAAGAATACGATTCATAGATGGCACAAAAGTGTTATTTTAAATTTAAATCTGAATTTCAATTACAAATTTAATAAAATAGTTTTGTGCATTTGGTGGACATTAATTTTTTTTCTTCAAAGTATTAATTAAAATAATAGGCAGCTCAAATGGCGTATAAGTGGAAAATATTTTGATTGATTGAGATTTTTAAATGAAACCAAAATTCAGAAAAGATAAGATCTCATTCTACAGATATAAACAGATATTTAAATTTGTTTTTAGTAAATTTTATTAAAATGAATAGCTATTTACATTGAAGGAAATAACTGAATACCCCTTTAAATACAAAATTAATGTTTCCAAGCTTGAAATGTAGATTTAATATGTAATCAGAAATATCATATATATATATATATAT
>JAPMOQ010037938.1:0-18783 GCA_026543055.1 Argiope trifasciata | reverse complement strand
CAGATATAATGCGAAATTCATGAGTCCACGAAAATTATTAATTAAAAGAATTGGCTTTGAATCGGGATAGCAGGAAATGTAAAATACCCGAAAACATTCCAGATTCGAAAAAGTTTGAGTCTAAATATTCCGAATTAGGCGTATGTCCTTTGATTTCCAACATATAGAAAATAACTCTGCAAAAGGTTTATAACAGGAGCCACAAACAACTTTTTTTTTAATATTTCAGGCGGTTCAATTAATCACTTAATGTGTGGGACGAAATATAAATTAAAAATACAACTCAATATTAAGAAAAATATCCTCTCTCAAAAGTTTGGCATTTTCAATAGGAGGTTTAATTTTTGAATTATATTTTCTACATATACTTATTATAATAATTATTATTATTACTCTTTGCTGATTGAAAGTTTTAATAATTAATTTCTTCATTTATAACGAAATTTCGTAGTTATTACTTTCAAAATCTTATTTCTTGATATTGACTATGATGAAATAATTAAATTTAAAAAATCAATGGATTTAATCGATAATCAAGTTTTGAAAATAAAAACATGGAAATCATTTTTGTAGTTGTTACATTTACTTCAAAGCATGAAATAATGCCATGAGTTGTATGAACTTCCAAAATATTGGATAAAATAGTGCCAGAAATATTTATTTCTGTTTATGATAAGTTTATGATGCCAAAAAAGTTAAAGAAATAACCAAGAAAACACTTGTGTCTTAAAATAGTTTCTAGGATATTCTTAGTAACCTTTATAAAGTATTTCTTTTATACATAATATTGATAAATGTAGAATACTAAGGATAAAACTGTAATAAATCAATATTCTTATATCCATTTTATTTTTAATTTTAAACCAAATTTACTAACCGCATTTAGACCGCATTTCCTTCAAATAAGATATTTAACTTCTTTTTTTTGTGTGTCTCATTCATACATATTTAGATTTTGACTTTTTAATGGCATTCATTAGGATAAAACTTAATTGAACCGGAAAAAATATTAAAAGAAATTAAAGACTGAGTTACTAAAAATAATTAATTTTCTGCTCATACAAAAAAATGATTCCTCATGAATTCATGGACATGGAACAGACATCTCTTAAGGAATGAAAATATATCATATTGTATAAAAATATTAAGAATGTTTTTATGGTTTCTATAACTGATTATAAAGTTAAAAATTAAAAAAAAATTAATCATCAATGACGAAAAAAAAAAAAAAACACTTATACTCACAGAAAAAGCGCACATAAAAATAAATTCTATTAGGAATTTGGTAAAATCTTAGATTCTTCTTCTGTTTTAAATTGAGACATTCTGACCATTAATAGCTCACTTACTGATATTTCTATTCAGGGTTATTTTTGTTCGTTTTTATGTATGTTACCATTGATATACGAAGTCTGGAATTCTGTAGGATTCATAGCATTTTATAGAATGCTAATTATTAACCGACAATGAATGAAATGATCAGATATTTAACACAGTTCCTAGACATTGTACAGAATGTTTGAGTAATCACAAATTCCATTCATAAAATTAGCATTAGTAATTTAAAAAATCTTTTGAATCAATCTAGTATTTTTATTTATTGATCGCTTTTTATATATGTTATCATCAATATATTAAATTCGGGATTTTATGAAAATCATTTTACAGAATATCAAATATCGATGAGCAATGTATGAAATGATTAACATTTAACAATTTTCCTATTAATTCTGTAGAATGCAAAATTTCAAACGGCTAAATATGAAATTCATGTCTGATGTAAGAAAAAATCCTGTTTCTGAAATCATGAATAAGATTATAGTCAGTGGTGGTTTAAACCAATATGATAATGACATGATTATAAAGATTTTCATTTCTTTTATTTAACAGTGAGTATTTAATGGAAGTCAGTGAAGCTCGTATGTGTTAAAATTTGTTTTAGTAAAATTATCCATGTTATTCAAAGTATCATAATAAAATTCATATAAAGATAAAGAAAATGATATTTTGAGCACTCTATTTCTAAACTAATAAATTGTTTGAATAATATATCCTTTATTTTACACTTTCATTTAATAGCGTTTGTCATCATACAGAATACCTAGATACTACATACAATGTCTTGGACAAGCAAAGAATAATTCACATATATCTTACTTTTACTAAACTTATCAAGAATTCTAAAAAATGCTTAAGTTTTTTTTATAGAACCGGTGTTTGATGCAACCATATACATTTCTTGTAAATAGTTTTAACAATTTTACTGTTAAATTATTATTTCTATGTTAACGCTATTTGCAATTATTAGTTCCTAATAGTTAGCCATTATTCATAACAAATTATTAATAAACAAAGTTATATATTATACTATATTCATTTGAGTGAATAGTTAATTATATGAAGAGTTAATAACTGGTTATTTATATTAGCTATTAAAAGCTAGATATTCAAATTAGCTACTAGGGGCTAATTATTTATATTAGCTATTAAAAACTAGTTATTTATATTAGCTACTAATGGCTAGTTATTTATATTAGGAGCTAACGTCTAGTTATTTATATTAGCTACTACTGACATCTGATTAAATTGTCTAACAATAGCTAGTTATATTACCTATTAACAGTTAGTTGTTTATATTAGCTACAAACAGGTAATTGTTTATATTAGCTGTTAACAGCTAATTATATTACATAACAATAGCTAGTTACTCTTTATATGGAATATTACGATAATAATATATTTATAATAATATATTTATAATAATATATTTTATGCAATATATTTCAATATATTTTATTTGCAAGAATATAAGTCTAAGAGCGCATAAATTTTAAAATTATGTGAAATGACCGTTTTCGAATGTCTGAATTTTCAACACAGGAGGAATAAATATCCTAATATAATACAATTATAAAGACAAAAATTATAATCAAACAATAGTTACATGCGGTACAAAATTTCTATATTTAGTATAGAAAGACAATTTTAATTAATTACAAAATATGAATCAATAAATATCAATTATAATGTATATATTATTTACCTGCTTCACTGCATGATATGATGTTACAAAGAAGTAAAAAAATCGTTCCAATTTTCATGTTGCTCTTGGTGGAAATTCTGCTAGACTGACACCAAACAAATTCAACTATTTAAAAAATCATACTGAATCTCGGAAATCATTTAGACCATGCTTCCATTTTTATAAAGGATAGTTTATACAGCGACTGTAGTTAGTGATTGAGTTATTCGATAGAGCAAACTTGCCTGCCAATCATAATTATGATCTGAATAACAGTTAAATCAAATATTGACCCTTCGTGCCTTTGGAGCTTTCGCAACCTGAAAAGTTCAACCCGTGCTGGAAAACAAAGCCTTAAATTCGAATTCATCTGTTTAGTATTGTTTAAAAAATATTTCAAAAGAATTAATATTTAAATTTTGACTTAGAAAATAGAAGAATATTTTTAAATCAGAAGTCAAATTTTAGTCTAGAAAAACTTTGTGATATCTACATATAATAAAATAAACTACAGAAGAGTGAATTTTTAAATAAGCAAATTTATTTTCATACTTCATTGTTTTTTTGTGCAAGAATACTTTTTAATTACTCACAATATTCTTAATAATTTGCTAATTATAAAATGTCGATGGAGATGACAAATTGTATCCAATGAGTAGAATGAAAATATTTTAATGTGTAATTGTTTGTACATACCAGCATTTAAAATACAAAACATAAATTCATTCTGATAAATTAATGCAATAATAGCATTCAAATCCTATCTATATTGTATCTCATATATGTTAATTATAATAGATTATAAAAAATAAACACTCATCATTATGTATTTCTATAAAATTTGTTTTTGATTTTAAATAAATATTTTTCTAGCTATATCTCTTTAAACAAATCTTTTAAATATCTTTTTTAATTATAAATTAAGTATTTTAGTTTATTTATAATCAATTAAAATGGTTTATAATAAATAAATAAATTTACTCTTTTAGGTAATATGTTCTGCTTTGGTTTTTTTTAATAACAAAGCTTTTTTTTACCGTAATATCTTATTTAAATTTTAATGAATGGAAGCTGAATTGTTTGATAAATGGAAATGTTGTTTCTTCCACTTCGATCAGCAATAGAAAAATATTTCAAACAATCAATCGTCGATCAACAATGTGTTACATAAATATACATCTAAAAATGTAATAAAATATACTTCATCGCAGAAACGAAGAACTTCACGAAAATGCTTTTAGAAATTAAATTTTAAATATAACAGGACTATTATATAAATCATTACTTATTTTCAACGAATGATTCTACTACATTTTTTGAAAATAATAGTTTTTGACCTCTAGATTACCTCTGTTATTTTCCTTTCTTATTTCAACAATTATTTATTTATATTTAAATAGTTGCCACATTGCTGCCACAAATTTTATTTTGAAAAAGGTTGTGAAGATTTAATTAGAATGATAATCTCTTGGTTTAATTCAGTTTTATTTAGCTAGATCAACTTTTCAATTAAATGCCATTCTGAATCAAAATTAGATGAAACAAACAATACCTGGGAACACACTCTAATATCATAATTTTCATGCTACACCAGTCTCAGGGTATTTTGTTAGGGAAATAGAACCTGCATCCAGTAAACAGTGCTACTACGATCATCTATAAAACTTGATCTCGAACCTATAATCTTTCGATTTTGAAGCAGCGATCGTAGCTTGTACTGATCTCTAAATAATTCTGAATAACTTTTCTTTGAGATCACTATTACAAAGTCTGCCCTTTTCTAAAAATGCAAGCCTACTTCTTTTATTCTACTTTTTTCTATTATATCGTTTATTTGTCTGAAAAAATCTTCATTCTGGCCAACCCTTTCTTTGATAATGATATTCGAAGTATTAAGGTTAAGTTTTGATGGTCATTTTTGTGTTTAACGTGTTCGGTTATAGATTGCTCATGCAGATAAAAGATACATAGAGAAGCTTTTTTATCTTTGATTTTGTGCCAAATTTTATTGGTTTTCAAAAAAAAAAAGCCCTGCTGAATTGAAATTGGAAAACCTGTTCTCATTCCAACCAATAACTCTCATCAAAAGGGAAATGGAATCTCCCTCTCTTTTAGTTATGCTATCTTTAATCCAGCTAAGAATCTGGCTTTATGAGTGTGGTGTTTGTGTCTGATTCTCAGCAGACACATTTAAACATCTTAACACATTAAAGGCGGGAGTCGTAGTACTACGATTTCATCCGCCTTACCTTGCATACTTTCGTCATGATCCCCCGCCTTTAATGTGTTAAGAATTAAATTAACACACATGAGCCAAATCAATCTCCCGGAAAATTTGAGTTTAACTCTTCCAAAAGATCGCCTACAATAAGTTTGTGTAAATAAATCGAGGGAGCGATGACAAAATCAAAAGAATCTTTTATGTGACAGTTGCTTCATGGATATTTTTTTTGCTTCAGATTGGAAGTGATTTTCATGTTTTCAGCATATTCAAAATTTTTAATTCGGATTTTTCAAACCAAAAATAATTTTTGCTTAATTTCTACAGTCATAAAATACGTCAGACGCATCACAATCCTTAAGCCGGTATATATCCGGGTTCACTCCTTTAGCGGACTTGAATACGAGTTAATGCCATGTTTTTTATGAAGAATAACAAGCATGAAATTTTAATTTCTTTCAGAGCAGGATTTGGTTAGAGCCGATTGTCTGTACTTGCTGAAGGATTTTAGCACGTTAAGTTTAAAGCATATTAAATTAAATTAAAATATATATGACTAGATATTACCTGCGACTTCGTTCGGTGGAAATTTTGATGTATATGTAGGAGAACTGTTGGTCTGATCAGCAGTCGGCAGTGGTTCTCTAAAATAGATTGCGAGCAAAACGACAACGATGTGGTTTAATGTCTATATACTCTCTTGTCCCATACTATTAACTTGCACTGGTACAAAAGGATTCCCCGACCGCTGTTTTTGGTGATGTTGCATGTTGAGGTATCTTCGCTTGCAATATTAAGTGGCAATTTGAAAATGGAATGCGAAGTCTGGCCACCATTAAGTAATGTCAACGGAAGCTACAACCAGAGCTTTATCGCAGCCCTTGAGAAGTTAGGCTAGCTGGAGATTCAGCACAAACGTCTTATCCTACCACCTGGTGCGTCAAGAAAGAATAATCCCTCCTTTCCATTATTTACTCGGTTCAGAATCGTTTCGTAGACGTGACACTTCTGGTTAGTAATCGTAATGTCATTGACCTCCATTTCTAAAACAGAAGTGTCGTTGTTTAGATCATTCCTAACTTAACTTCGCTGCAGTGGAGGTAGGCCGAAATCAGTGAGACATTTCTCAGATATGGAAATCATTTCATCCTGTATGTATACCAAAGCTATGATAATGATTAGGTCATTGTGAGTGTCATATGTTCTGACAAAGAGTCCTGGTATTTATTCCACAACTGGAAGAAGTTTGATAGTCAGCAATTGCTCACTAAAATTCTAAAAAAAGATTTTTCATAGCCAGAGCTTTATTACTCCTCTTCGAAAGATTAAATTTGCGTTTTCTGGGCATTTCTAAAAACTCTCAAATAATGACAAATAAAAAAAAAATTAAAACTAACCTAAAAGCGATACATTTAAAAGTATAAACATATACGAAAAATTTATAACATAAATATAATTTAATTTAAAAAAACGAACAACTAACCTAAAAACAAATTATTTACATTTTATACTGGAAATAAAACAAAAAAATCACGTCCGTGTTTCTTTAAAATCAAGTCAAGACTATTTTATTTATCTATCAAGATTGAGACAGCTACAATAGTATAATACACATAATTTTTAAACTTTTAATTTAAATGAAAATACAGATGTCAACAATCAACCCTGAACTTTCTACGCCAATGGGGTAAATCAATGCAGATTAGAAATTTATTTCCTTTATTGAACTTTCTATTAATTTAAAAGTACTTCAAAATGAATCAGAAAGATCGATTAATTAACAACATGTGATTTTAAATCTAATACTATAATACGAGGAATAATTGCCAAGTCGAAAATCGCCCCAGAATTAATAAACTCCGGTAAACTTGGGGGTCTAAGGTTTTTGGCCACGAGGAATCGATTGGCGTCGGTTTTGAAGCGCTACGGTCGAACAGTTCGGAGTTACAGATAGGATATTTTCAAACTTTATTAGTTCGTCATAATGGCTACTTAAATTTTCAAGTGGTAACATGCTGCCATCTATAGGCAATATGGCGAACTAATAAAGTTTTATGTTTATGCTGTTATAGGTTTATAATATGTTTCTCATCATGTATATATGTTTGGTTTTTCTAAATAAATTTGTAAAAAATATTGAACTTCAACACACTTCAATATTTACATTTACTTTACCTTTGTATAGAATAGTTCCCTTTCCAAACTCTAAATTTGTTTAGAATAGTTTACAATGGTGCACTTTAACCGGTTATCTTTTCACCAATGGTTTTACAAATTTTCTTATGGCATGTATTGTTTTGATAAATCACAATTGAAAATTTAAATCTTCGAGTTAGCTTCGATACCTGTTTTCTCCGAGCGGATCTCGGTCACCCGCTGGTACATAAAAAACTAAGAAAATAAATAGAATTGTATGAAATAATCTGTCGAAACCTACCTCATTACTATTCGGAAAAAAAACTTGGAGCCTTACTCATCTTTGGTGGAATTTGGCCTCAGCGCTTAGAGAGAAAGTTAGTCTTAAATTAATAAAAAATTAACCACTTAATTAATCTTAAAAATAGTAGCCTGTGTTCTATCCCAAACTATAATCTATCTCTGTGCTAAATTTCATTCAATTCTTTTCAACCGATACACATTCAAAGATCCAAATTTTCACATTTATACCATTAGGATAAATTATGCTTAAAATTCTTTTTTCTTAGGAAGTGAAAACATCTTAGATGCGTGCTAATAGATGCTTCATTTTCAGTTATAATAAAAATATTTAAAAAATATATTTTTTATTAAAAATAAATTTTTAATATATTTTAAAAAACGATATTGAAAGTAGCAAAATTAACTTAAAATTATTACTGCAGATTCTTCTAAAATATTTTCCATAACAATTCCTCAGAAATGAAAGCAGACATTGTGAATAACCACTTGAAAAATGACACGTGTTTTTGTTTATATTTGTGAAAAGTCAATGATTCAAATCACTTCTGAAATCCGACTTTGATCTCGGCGAGCGAAATTCTAATATACAAGGTCATTCTTTTGAATGAAACATGGACATAATCTTGACTAAACTTAGGACTAACTTGGACATGATATCTGATAGAAAGCATTTCCTTCCAAAAGCCAGTAATCCAATGGATCAAATTCATAAAAGATGAGGTATTCAGCTTTATGTGTAATGTAACGCTAACGTATAGATACGTCGTTCATTCCTTTCCGTCATTGTTCCATCATTATGTTTGAAAAAGTCTCTTGAACTTCTCAATTCTTTGGATACGGCTAACAACGATTTATTTATAGTAATAAAATAAGAGATGTAACGCATTTCTCTTTTCCATTGTTAAACTAAAGTTTAGTTTGAATATTGAGAAACAGCGAACCCAAACATTGTGGCCTTAATTGCTCTTTGTAGAGCAATCACGGATAACTAAATCAAATAACTAAGGGGGGAAAATTAAGACAAAAATTAGCAGATTCCTTAAAAAGTCTGACCCATTGGAAAATATAACTAAGGATACCGTTGAACTTAATAATAAAGTACACTCATTGAAGAACATTTTTAAATACATTGAATATTTTAATGTTGCGTTGAATCTCTCATCTGACGATGATGACTTAAAATATGCTTTGTATATTATTTTCGATAAGGGGTAAACAGTTCAAGAAATGAAGCTAAGTAATCTTTTACTTTTGTTTAAGGATTATAAAGAAACAAGAGTCCTTTGGACATGTTAATACTGTTATAAAAAGTCAAAGTAAGTCACTAGATCTATTTTTGCTCATATTTAATGGATGATTCCAAAAATATTGTCGATTGTTAATTCATGTATGTCGTTAATAAATAGTACATTATTGATTGAAACTCCAGTGTGATTGTTATTTTAAAAGGTAGTGCATAAATTATGTATCATTAATTAAGAGACATAAAATGACTATATAATCGATAAAAATTCTTTCTTCTGGTGGCCTATATTACTGAAATACTATATTAAAAAGATGTATAGTTAAAATTCTACTAATATTACGATATTATAGTTCACAGTCTAAAGACATTTGCTCTCTCTAAAATTTTTTAAGTGAAACCCACCCTCAAGTGCTATTTTTATTCATATACATTTAACTACAAAATTTATTAAAAAAAATAACAGTTAAGTTTAAAATCTACTTAACTTTTTAACTAAGTAGAATTCTTTTCGGTTTCAGAAAATAAAAACGTTGAACGAGAATCGATTACAATACAATAAAATTACTTTCAGTGCTGAAGTAAATAATATTTCACTTTCGAAATCTTAGTTTGACCATGAATCAAAAATTAAAAAACTACACCATAGCTGCGTTCGATTTGTTTTATCAATTGTATAAATGTGATATTTTTTTTTCTCATGGACAAAGCGAGAAACTAATAAAAAAAATTAACCGCATTTACGAAGTCCTTCGTTTAACCATTCAGTTATTATCCTAACTACCAATAGCAGTGGTACTTCATGAACATGTTTACAATATGCATAGTACCTTATTGATTGAAGACTGATTTATTGCGTATTCCAAAAACCAAAACGAAAGGAAAAGACTGAATCATTTTGGGAAATGAATGTTGAACTATCTGCCCACGCAAGAACATTAGCTTCAAAACAAGACTATAAAAGTGTTAGCGATTCTCTAGCAAAATACTTTCTGAACACAGTTCTGATTTACGTTATTGGAACGAAAAGAAAGATGTGATATTATGTAGTTTTGAATTGGCTTCAGAAAACATCTGCTTGAAGATACAGGAAGCTGATGGGTTGAGATTAAATGCGATTAAAAAAATTTTTTGTAGTTAATAAATTACGTTGCTGACCTTCAGTGCGAATTTGCATGGTACATTTCATTTAGATAGTATGAAATTAAAAGAAATCTTTCAAAACAGATGAACGCATCGGTATTTGCGATTGAATTTCTTGCTGAATGAGAATTTCAGTAATTGTCTTTGATATTGAGAATTTCTTGTTTAGGAAACTGAACACTCTTTGATATTTTTGATATAAAATAAGATAAATTTCGAATAAGCTCATGATTTTGAATGGCAATGAGATTAGCCATCTATAATTTGATTTGTTTTTGTAAGATAATATTATGATGTCTCAGGTTACTCAAATTAATATTTTGTTTCCAAGAGTTTGTTTAATTTGAATAAAATAATGCGCCCTTTCTTAAGGAAATGAAAACATTTGGATTATTGCATTTAATGCATGTTGGAGATGTACTGTTACATCAGCTGTTAATTTGAATTTGTAACATCACCTCAAATACTGAAATTCATCTAAGAGTGGATAAATAACAATAGTCGCAACCTGGCTGTTTTGATTTTTGTTTCAACTATATTGATAACGACTTTTTATTGATGATTGTATGGCTGTATCTAAATTATTGTCACGATTCTTAGATTACTGTGCATCCACCTTTATGTTAAAATATCTATACCTGCATTGATGAAATTCATCAACGCAGGTATTTCCTGGCTAATATGAATTTTTCATCAATCATATAATCATTATGCCTCTTGTGGATTAGTTGATATACTATTATTAATAATAGTATGCCATTCAATGTTTGCAGTATTAATCTATGTAATGATTTTATTAAGTACTAGCCGCCTTTGGCAACCAGCTGGTTCGCCATGAGTAATGCGTTCTAAGATTTTCAATTAAATCACATATTCATTAGCCAAAATTTAAGAAATAATTAAAGTTAAAAGATTCAGTTATTAGTAGTTAAAGAGTCGTTAACTTTATTCGAAAAAACTTTTTGAGTTTAATGCTCTAACAATTTATCGATTATGCTTCCAAAATATTAAAAATGTTTTTTTCGGTGATGTTGCCAAAATGTTAAATATGTTTTTTAAAGAAAGCGAAAATGGGGAAAAATTATTGAATTAGTGATACAGATATTACAAACGATTATAGAAATATGCCATTAAGTCGGGATTTCAATGCATATCCTGTCTAAATTCAACCAGGTTTACTGTAAATAAAGATAATTTATGGAATTAATTATATATCTATTGCAAACGATCATACAATCCATTACCTTGCATTTATTTTTTTAGAAGATATCTCATTTTATATTTATGTTATTTTATCCAGTCACATGCTGAAAGTTGTATTTCTTTAGATTTGATTTGCGATGATAGTTTTTTTTTTATTTGAACTTCCGGCATTGTTTTATTTTATTTTATCCAGTCACGTGCTAAAAAAAAAGGTTAAAATATTTCTTTAAAAATTCGTTAAAAATAGAAGCTTGAGTTATACATTAAAACACTGATATCACAAGTTCATCTCTTTTTAATTAAAAGCTAAATATTCTTCATTTTTTAAAGCATTTATAGACTCGTGCTACATACTATGCAGCTATTTACTTCATTTAGACTTTTTTACAGATGTATTTCTATTATTAAACAAAGCTGATTTATTTAATTAATAATATTGTAAAAGTCACAAAAAATTCTTTGCATTTTCTTTTTTTTAAAAAGAAAAAACATATTTCATATTTATTTCATTTCATGCAGACACGTGCTGAAAATTGCATTTTTAAATGTTTAATTTGCAATAATTATTTATTTATTTAATTTGAGTTTTTATCTATCTGATGGCAACCTATTGATAAAAGATAATTTTTCCCCTTCCACTCGTAACGTGCTCCTGCAGATTAAATTTTATTGTTTTGTCCGAAATATATTGTTGAAAAATATAGTTGAAATGCTTCTTTAAAAATTCATTACAAATAGAAGCTTAAGTTAAATGTTAAAATACTGATACTATTAGAAAGCTAATTTTTTATCTTTAAATTGATGTTAAAATCATGTTTATCCGATAATATTTTCGGAAGTTATAGCGGAAAAACGTCAAAATTTCGCTTAAATTTTAATTAATTCAAATTCTAATTAAAAATTCGAAAAAAGGGCTCAGAGGTGCACATTCCCGACCTCCAAGGTATACATGTACCAAATTTGGTAGCTGTAGGTCCAACGGTCTGGCCTGTAGAGCGCCAACACACACACACACACACACATTGAGCTTTATTATAAGTATTGATTATTTTAATATTTTTTAAAAATTATAACATTTTATTGAAAATTAAAAATTATCGAAAGAGATTTTATCAATCTCTGCAGCCTTTCAGTATTTGGAAGTCAAATATCAACATCTTTATTGCTGTATTCTTTTGTTATTTATTTCATATTTCCTGTAAAAATTGGTGAGTATCTTTTTTCTGATGTTGTTCTTTCGAAGGTATTAACTTTTCATCCTCTCATATGTGCCATTATGCCTAATTTAAGAAATTGGTTTTCATTTCATACAAATGTAATGCATCCTTCTTATTTTCAAAATGATCCAATATCAGTTTCTTTTGCTTTTTTCTGTTCTGCAATTTGTACTTCTTGTAGACTGAGAATTTCATATGTAGAAACAAGATACGTTCTCTTTAATAAATGATCTTTTATAGATATATCATGAAATCAATTATTTTAAATATTAAGTTAGAATTCTTTTTATTTGAATTTTTTATATTTTTATAGCATTTATCATACTCTCCACTGCTTAGTTTTACACTTACATGCCATTTTTATTACCTCAATTTTATTGTTTTCTAATTCAGAAATAATCTTATTTTTATACGACAATGTTAGCCACATTATTACTTTATGTTCTATCTTAAAATGATGGAAATTTCCGGTTATACAAAATGATGCGATCTTGAGTTTTTCTGTTTCAAAGAATTTAAATTGGGATGAGTCAGTATCTGGCACGTCCAGATATAGCATTATCTGCAGATTATTTCTAATCAACGACTGTTTAGTGCAAGTTTTTTTTAAATTGTAAAGGTATTCATCCAGGAAAAACTGCAATGATCAAAATAAATCATAATTTTTTAAAAATATATTACTTAAATTTATTTCCTAAGAGTTCTTAAATTGTTCTGCTAATCAGTGCTTAGCAAATATATGTTTCATTGAATTAATTAAAAAATTATCTAATTTCTAATTTAATGGAACTTATTTTTATACTCAATGAAATACATTATTTGTGTCCGAAACGCAAAATGCAAAGTTATAGGAAATATTTTTATAAAAGATTAATTATACTCAGCAATTTTTATGTTTTTCAACAATATTATTTGTAGTGATATCTGCTTTAGAAAAGTACCACTGAATACGTATTATAAGAATTAATAATAGGTAAAATATTTATTATATACCAAGCTTTAAAAGATGCTCTCCAACTAAAAGGTCTGATAGTTCTAATTTAATTGCACCGTTTTTAACTGAGTTATAATTGTTATGTAGTTTTGAAAATATTTAAAATTTTAATCTCTCGGCAAAATTTTGAATTATTTTTGTTAAAATTTGAATCAGCAGGATCTGTTAGCCTTAGAAAAGTTTGACATAGAAAGGTTTATATTAAGTGATTAAAACTTATCGTTTCTTTTATTTTTCAATACCCTGTTAATTTTAAGGTCTTTTGATGCCTTCCCTTTGCTTTATTTCAGAGACATATCTTTCTTGTGCTTCTGATTTTCACTCGGCTTTATTGAATGAGAATTTATACTTTTTTTTCAATCATGTAAGTTTGAGGGTATCCAGCCTATTATTCATATATATAATGATATTTCAAAATCTAATTTAAATCTTTGTTGATTTTCCGATTTTTATTTTAAATTGGTCCAAGTTAACTTCCTTCTAAAATCATCTTGATCCGATTTTCACCTTTCATTTAATTATTTTTTAACATGCGCTCTACAAAATTGCCGACTTGTGTTCTGTATTTTCTCACACTATGAGTGAAAGGATAAAAATCTGTAATGTTTGAAACATTCATTTAAAGATACCTAGGATTCCCTTGCCTAAATCGTAGTGTAGTAAAGAAATTCCAAACAAAATCTCACAGTATTGTAAAATCGCAGAAGGGAAAATTTTGTCTTTCATTGATATAAACTGATGCATTTTTTAGCATTTTTTGTTTCACGCCATCTGCTAATGTTTTTTTTTTTTATCACTGGGGCTCTAACGGGGAGGAGCGGTTTCAGTGACGTCGATAAAAGAAATAAATGAATTATTTTAAAAAACCATCTGAGGAAATCGGTTGAAAAAGTTCACGTGTATTGATGGTTGCAAAACAGGAAGCTACAGGATCAATTCATTCAATTGAGCTAAAAATAGAATAGGGGTGAGCAAAAGTCTATCGCTATTGGTCTCACAGACCGCACGTTCCCAGTTAAGGGTTAGGTTAATCATTAAAACATTGAAGAACTTTTTGCGATTTTTGGCTGGAAAGATAATTTTTTTCTCTTGGAATTTATCATAATGAAACAATTAACATTTAATAAGATCAATATTTAAGGTAATATGAACATTAAACAGGGATATTATTACACATCTGTATTTTTTTTATTAAAGTTGAGCTGCAATACAAAATATTGGCTTTGTTTTGTGGGCCTTGTGGAGCAAGAACATTCTGTTGACTACACTGTGCAAGATGAGATATTAAAAATTAAATATTATGAAGCTATTTTAACTAATGAAGCTGTCAATGGAGATTGAATAATGTTTAAATTATTATGTAAATCCTAGTGTATTCCAAAAATGCAAAAAAGATCAACATGAGGTGTTTTAACTAAACAATTCAGGCTATCAAATTGTAGTTGCTTTGAAACAAAAAAAACTATAAGGGGTGAGAATTAGAATTCGTAAAATAGCATGCTAAAAATGAATGAAATGTAAATCCAGTTGAAAATTTTGTTATAAGAGGGATTGCTTGATATACATTGTATAGGCCTGCAAAACACTTAAATTTACCGTTGCAGCATATTATTTTCACACTATAAAACTCTTTTTCAAATATTTTATTAAAAATTGTAAAAAAAACTAATTTTTTCATTTGCTTTTTGTTTTAAAGCAATTTCTTTTTAAATCATTTCATATTCATAAAACAGCTGTGAAATAGGATCACGATTTAAATAATATTCTAATCAATGAATTTGCTTCTTTAATTTAGTTTAAATGGTTGCTATATTTACTTATATACATATTCTCAATCGATCATAATCTTCAGCTCATGCAAAAAATGTTTCATATGCATAAAGATGAAATTTACTTCTGAATCACTTCTTCACTTTTCTTCTTTTCTCTGAATTCATCTTCATGATCTTTCTTTAGTTCATTGGATTATAAAGGCGTCATATCATGTGACATCATGGTCACGAGGTGAATATCATTCAGCATATAATCTGACATCAGCCTTCATGCTATTTTACGTTCTGCATGAATTCGTCATAAAGTCTTCGAGCTCTCACAAAATACTACTACTGCACAAATAGTTCAAATTCCAAAACGCAGGTTTAAAGTTCTGTGGCACAATTTATGTGTATCACTTTAGTATGAAATGACATATATTTTATGTCTGAAAGCGTATTCAACAAAAAGGAAGGAAAACTCCAAGAAGGAAAACTTAGATATTCGATTATGTGCCCCAACCGAAAAACAGTATTCATTTGTATTTATACAGTCTTGCAGCATGCTTTTTTATGTTGGGCAGGATTTTATCATATTTTACATTCGTCTAAATGTCCGTCGAAGTTGTTGTCTTTATTCAATTGAGACTTCGCTGCATTTTGAAATATATAGAAGTGAATTATTACTTCTAGGAATAATGCTTTTAAGTGAATTATTGCACTTAATGACTCTCATTTAGAAGTAAATTTATTGCTCTTGAAAATTTTTTTAAATACAAGCTTCATTAAAACCGATATGGTTACAGTGTCTACATATGTTGATTTATAAAGTGCTTTATATTGAACTATTTACATCTAAAAAGAAATCAATATCTGTTTTTTATGAAAGAAATTTTTTGTTTATAAACCTACTTCTTTTCTCTTTCTAAATTTAAGTTCTTTTATGCAAGGAGTTTTGATTTTTCAAATAACAATTTCCTTGAAATATTTTATAATTTATGCTCTAGTTATGAACTCATAGTTAATCCTAATCAAGAAGATATTTTCAAATGAGAATATGCCCTAAATGCTGTAAACTATATTTGGTTTTGTTTCAGGCAATAAGAATAGTTGTGAAAAAGGAAGAAGTTTAAAATTAAAACAATCCTTCTTTTATGAATCATATTCAATAAAATATTTTTAAAGCTATGAATTAAAAAAATATTTTTTATTTTTCTGTGATCGAATCCGCCAGAGTTACAATTATTTTGGGAAAATCGAAATTTTTATTAGTTTCGACATTTAAAGCTAAGGGGGAATTATGGACTCTGATTGACTTATTTTTTTCAAGAAGGTCAATAGAATGTCTTAAAGTTACACGTTTTAATAAAAGAGTGTAAATGTTTTAAGTTTTTTTTTTATTTAATACTAGCCGCCTTTGGCAACCAGCTGTTTCGCCATGAGTTATGGGTTCTAAAATTTTCAATTAAATTACATATTCATTAGCCTTGAAGTAACTCCGGGCATTGATTGGCCTGAAATTAATATTTTCCTTAAGATGATGGACTGAAAGTTCTGAAAGAACGCGTTTTCCTAATAATATTCTTTAATTTTATAAATCATTCAGTTTTAATGATTGATTTCGAAGACTGATTGGTGTAGCAACTTTTATTTAAAATATTAATAAAAATATTTTGTAAAATATGGTTCACAGAGCAATGTATGAAGAAATTATATTCATTATTCATAAATGCATTGTTTGTCTCAAACTACATAAAATGTAATTATTTACTTCATTTAGATCAAATTGATTGTATTAAACAATATATATGCCTGTTAATAATATTTTACAAATTGGCCATTGGAAAGGAATTTGAATGCAGATACTGTATAAATTCAATCCTGTATAAATAAAGATAATTTATTCAATTAATGATTTAAATATTGCAAACGAATAGAATCCTTTGCTTTGCATTTTTAAAAGAAAATATCACATTTTATATTTATATTATTTTATTCAGTCACTTGTTAAAAGTTGCATTTCTTCAGATTTAAATTACGATGACAGTTTTTTATTATTTATTTTTTTAATTTGAACTTCCGTCAAAATGATGGCAACACGGTGATAAAACCTAATTTTTTCCCTTTGACGTACTCTTGCGGATTTTATAGAAACTTTAGCTTTGCATTTGTTTTTTTAGAAACTATCATATTTTATAATGAAAAAAATATATATATTGAATTAATGATACAGATATTGCAAACGATAATAGAAATATGCCATTAAGTCGGTAATCCAATGCATATCCTGTCTAAATTCGATCAGGTTTACCGTAAAGAAGATTTATTGAATTAATTTTTTAGATATTGCAAACGATCGTAGAATCCTTTGCTTTGCATTTATTTTTTTAGAAAATATCACATTTTACGTTTCTTTTATTTCATCCAGTCACGTGCTAAAAGTAGCATTTCTTTAGATTTATTTTACGATGATAGTTTTTTTTATTCGAACTTCCGGCATTCTTTTATTTTATCCAGTCACGTGCTAAAACATAATTAAAACATTTCTTTAAAAATTCGTTAAAAATAGAAACTTACGGTATAAATTTTAAAAAGTGATACCATTAGAAAGCTAATTTTTTTAATCTTTAAAATGTTATAAAATCATGTTTGTGCAATAATATTTTAGAAAGTTATAGTGGAAAAACGTCGAAATTTCGCTTAAATTTTAATTAATTCGAATTCTAATTAAAAATTCGAAAAAAGGGCTCTGAGGTACACAATCCTGACCTCCAAGTTATACATGTACCAAATTTGGTAGCTGTAGGTCCAACGGTATGGCCTGTAGAGCGCCAACACACACACACACACATTGAGCTTTATTATATGTATGGATATTAGAGTCTTATGAATATTTTAAATATGACTCATTGGTCAAATTATCCCAATAATTTAGATTATGATTCATAACATAGAAAATCACTAAAATTTTTCTTTTAAAAAACTCTCATATTTGATTATTTTGTGATATGTATGGAAATTTGTAGTTGTTGGTATTTAGTTTGCAGTGAGAATTAATTTGATCTTTCAATTTGAGCTTTTGTCTACGTTAAGGCAAAACGTTTTTCTAATGCGGGTAACATAGTCATGCAATTAAAATTTTATTAAAAAATGTTTTTCATTAAATTATTTTTTGCAAATCATGCTTTAAATATTTGTGATAAATAATTAAAAATTAAAGAAAAAAATTCAACAATAAAAAATTGGTATAATCGAAAAAAACAATTTTTGAAATTTCAACGTGGTGGGAAAATTAGTTTTATATTATTATATTTCAGAAATCTGTAGCTTGAAAATGCTAAAATTTCCCTAAATTCTTTAAAGGTAGTAGCAAGTTACACAAACACACACTTTCATTTTTAATGTTAGGTAAATATTTCAAAAGTCGTACTCAAATTGTAAGAAATATGAATAAGTCTAAAATATTTCAATATGGTTAGAATAAGATTAGAATATTTACATATACATATGTAATATTAGTTTGTCTTATTTTTTAAAACATATTAACACA
>JAPMOQ010037922.1:0-19840 GCA_026543055.1 Argiope trifasciata | reverse complement strand
TTGAGCCATGCTGTCTGTATAGACGTCCATAATTGTGAAAGTGTGGACGGTGCAGGAGTTTGGGCACGAACGGACCTTTCGATGATGTCCCATAAATGCTCGATGGGATTCATATCGGGTGATCAAGGTGGCCAGATCATGCGCTGGAATTGTCCGGAATGTTCTTCAAACCAATCGCGAACAGTTCTGGCCCGGTGACATGGCGCATTGTCATCCATAAAAATCCCATCGTTGTGTGGGTACGTGAAGTCCATGAATGGCTGCAAGTGATCTGCAAGCAGCTGAACATAACCATTTCCAGTCAATGATCGGTTCAGTTGCACCAGAGGACAGAGTCCATGCCATGTGAAAACAGCCCACTGCATTACACAGCCACCACCAGCTTGAACAGTGCCTTGCTGACAGTTTGGGTCCATGGCTTCGTGGGGTCTGCGCCACACCCGAACTCTACCATCAGCTCGTAACAACTGAAATCGTGACTTATCTGACCACGCCACGGTTTTCCACTGTTCTAGGGACCAGTCGATATGCTCACGAGCCCAGGAGAGTCGCTGCAGGCGATGTCGTGCTGTCAGTAAAGGTACTCGATTCGGTCTTCCTCTGCCATAGCCCAAGGAAGACAAATTTCGCCGCTCAGTCCTATCGGACACGTCCCTCGTACGTCCCACGTTGATTCCTGCAGTTATTTGACGAAGTTTTGCCTGTCTATTAACATTGACCATTCTACACAGACGTCAGCGGTCTCGGTCGTTAAGTGCAGGTGGTCGCCCACTGCGCTGTCCATGATGGGATGGGATGCCTGAAATTTCATACTCTCGGCACACTCTTGATACTGTGGATCTCGGAATGTTGAATTCACTAACGATATCCGCAATGGAATGACCCATGCGTCTAGCTCCAACTAACATTCCACGTTCAAAGTCTGTTAATTCTCGTCGTGCCGCCATAAATCACGAAAAACCTGTTAACATGAATAACTTGAACACAAATGAAAGCTCTGGAAAACGAACTGCGCATTTATACTTTTTCGCTGCGATACTACTGCCATCTGTATATTTGAATATTGCTTTCCTATGTATATATATATATATATATATATATATATATATATATGCTGCCATATAATACAGAAGTCAGTAAATTTATATATTAACTAGTTATTCTGCACATTAAGTAAAGTAATCCACTGAAATTCGGATAACTGTTTCATTTCTTGAATTACTGACGTAATCTGCGAACTATCCAGATAATCTGCACATTCTCGTTAGGTACTCATTAAAGTGAAAATAAAATGTTTGCTAAAATAACATTTCAATAAGTTTAAATTGAATGTTGTTTATTTATTTTTAGATATCTAACGAATCATGTTAATTCATTGAAGCAAACAGCATATCAGTTGATAGAATTAATCACCAATCAATTAAACCATAATGCAAAGAATCAAACGGTTTAACATAATATCACTACTAAGGAAAAGTATTTATGTAAAATATATTAAAATTATGCTTACTTATTTGTGAAGCTCTAAAGATTGGTAATACTTTAAATTGTATACCAACTGATTTTTGCGGTAAGTACACCTGTTTATGGCTCGCTTAAATTTGCAATCATATTTTTCAGTCCAGCAAAGTAAATAAGAGAAGAAAAAAACTGAACTTTAACGTTATAGAAACCGCTAAAGCGTTATACGTCACTTAGTTAAAATGGAAAAAAAATCAGAATTTTATCTGAGCAAATCATTTAATATGCAGATTAGTTTGGTATTATGCACATTAATGGCTTTACCGCTAACATATACATTTATACAATTTCAACATACGAAGTATATGAACTGCGTTCTTAAAGCATGAATAACACCGAAAATATTATAATTGAATTTTAAAAAATTCCGCATTCAGTTCCAAATTGAAAATATATAAATTTCAAAATTTCATTTATTTTGTTTAATTTTTACTTAATATGTTTCAAAATATATAAAATTTACATTTTTAAAGGATCCCCGCACAAAAATAATTCTCAATGAGTAAAATGTGCACCATTCTCTATTAAGGTCATGTACGAAATTTCAGTATTTCATCATAAAATATTTCAAAGATATCAAACTACATGAATGCTGACCTAAACGTTATTTTCAATGCCTGGATATGAGTTCTCAAAGAGGAAAAATCATGTTGGGTGTTCGTATTTACATGGGTCGTACAAAAATTAACAGAGAAATTAACGATTAAACAAATAAATAGTAATTTTGCTTTTGAATGGTTCAAAAGTATTAGAAAACTTTAGAAATAATAACTTGAAGGATATATTACATAGTTTTTTGCAAGTTCATTGGCTGTGCTATATTTAAGATACATTATGTAGTTCAGAATATAAAATTTTAAAATATTTTTCATACAGCCCAAATTTTATTTTTTAAAATCTAAAGTTATTAATCATGCTTTTTTCCTTATGATGCATTTCTGCAACGCTTTATCTCCACTGAAGCTGTAAATATTTGCATTTTGATTTGTGACTGATATTTCATCAATTTTTTTAACAAGACGTTGTGAATTTTCTTGTACAAAATTTCAGAATTTTATCAAGAAAATTCTCAAATTTTGTACATCACCTTATTAAAGGATAGGCCACACTTTTCTCCCTAAGAATTTTTTTTGCAAGGGATCCGTACAAAAATTTAAACTTTTATTTTCTTAAGTTTAATCTTAGGGAATTTTTAATGGACTTCATAACATTTTGCACCTGTTGTAATTTACAGTATATGTCTATGATCAATATTTCAGGAATAAAAGTTTTGGCCAAGATCTTTGAGACATTCAGTATATTCTTAATGCAGTACAAATGTTTTTTTAATTACATGCAGTCTCTGTTTAAAAAAATAATAAAGACAGAAAAGGGATTTCATTTTTTTTATTCCGCTATATGTTAACAGAATCCATGCTGTTTGAAAAACCATTAAAAAGTAATTTCGTTGCTTGTAAATTCAACTTTTTCGCTTAAACAGATTTTAAAAGCCTTCCACAGTTTCATGTTCTTATTTTCTTATCTGCCAACACGAGATTTTGTTTTGTGCAATTATTTACGCGTTTCTTCCTTTGTCTGATCGTAAAATCGCTTAAGAAAGAAATGGACTCCAGAAGAAAATAAAGTTTCTTAATGGCATTTAAAGCTAGTTCGAGTGGATTTTTTTATATTTTTTCTTAAAAAAGGAACTATCTTACCGTAAAAAAAATAAGAATTTGTCTTAAGATAATAAGATAAGTTGCCAAATACTTTTTGTCAAATAAAGTCCCTTTTTTCTACAGTGCTTTGAAGAGAAATATAAAATCAAGATTTTAAAAGACTAATTTTGAGGCACCTTAAGAAATCCCTTTTCATGAGAAAAATTAATATATTCGTAGTACATTATTAATACATTACATACAAATTAATATATCTTTTGTCTTAGTAGAAATTAAAAGATTATAATAAATGTTCCTAAATATTTTTCTTATTATTTTGTATTTTAACGTATTTAGTATTTTTAAGTATTTTGCCGTATGTTTCTTTAAAGGTTCGAGAAAAACAAACTACATTCATCCATATATATATATTTATTCTAACTATATTTAATTAAATTTCGAACCACAATGTTCATAAATATTGTGAATAAAATATATTATATATGATAAAATAATAAAAAAATTAAAACCGTTTTCTTCTCAATCATTTCTGAAAGTCTGAATGTATTGGAAAAGAGAAAATATAATACATTAATTAAAAGTATAGAAGAATATGAATTAGAAAAATTATAGACCATTCCAAAAATAATTTAAAGCACATTCTACTTCTAATTAATTTAGAACACTCACTAGTTATTAATAATTAGTTGTTACATTATTTGATTTAAATTTATGCAGGTGATTTGAAGATGAAAAACGATATTTTTTATGACTCTGCTTTTCGTCTCCTCACTGTTTCATCCTAAGGAAGAGAAATTGGCAGATGTTTTTAATGTATTCACATTTAATTTGACTACAATTAAAAACATTTATAAAACTATCTTACTGACTATGAGACTAATAGCTCAGGAAAGCAAAGTTACAATTGCTCTCAACAATACGATGCATTTGGATCGGTTCGTGACAAGGCTTTACATACATCTCAGAAAATAATTTAAATTATAGCTGTTTGGACTAAATGTAACTTACCGATATTCAGCATCCTTTACAAATTTGTTGATGTAAAACAGCATCTTCCGTGTTATTTTTCTGAAATTATTTATATAAAAAAAGTCAAAATTAGTTTCCGATATTATTGGAACTGCATGAATTGACCATTCTAATCGGAATCGAATAGCTAATTTGTAAACCTCTAAAGAGTGATATATACTTCCGATTAGAGAAATACTTGAAAATTTTAGATTTATATTACTGTCATATTTTTTCTGCACTGCTTTTGCATTATCTGTGGAAGCAGAGGTCTGAATTCATTTTTAATGGATGACAGTTTCATGATTCCGAATTGTGGAGATTATTTGGCTGCAATTACGAAAACTTCGATGTCAAAGATAAAACTTAAAAAAGTACAAAACTTATTGCCATATGACATTAAAAGAATAGTTTTTAGAAAATTTCATTTACTGCTTGGAAATTCTATAGGTGATGCGCTCTCGTGAGAATTACTCGAAATTGAGGGGCTAAGATTCTGTATGTGCATTTTGTTTGCTTTGGCTGTTTTCGAATGAACAATTTTTCTTCAACTTCAGTTGGTATCTGCAAATCCTGATTTTTGTCTAAAATTCAGTTGCTATTTTTTGCTTAACGTATTTGGTGTTTTTTGTTGTTACGCATGGCACATGTTATTGCCAAACTCTCTGACGGAAGTAGCGATTTAAGCCAAGTTTGTATAGTAACATCTGAGAGTAAAGGAGCGTCAGCAGCCGACGCTAGGTTTATATATATAGCGTCCTCGTTTATATAAGCTCTAGACATCATTTATATAGGCTCACTGTATCAAATGCGCCAAAACCTGTGCCATTGAACTACATCTGTCTAGTCAACAATCATAAAATATTTGTAATTTTTTTATTAGAATATATCCAGATGGAATTGGCATTACAAAATAACAATATACATTTTTATAAAATAACATTTTCTTTCTATTAAGTTCTTCATCATTTCAAATGTAAAAGAATGCGAACCTCTTAAAAGAATGTTGGAAAGATATATGATTGATGAGAATTACTGTATGAAGAGAACAATTACATTGTGTTTTTACATTCTCCTGTATTATGGAATAGTTAGATCCATTGCATATATGTAAGAATAAAAAGTCAAATAAGAATATATATTTTCCGAAAATTATTAAAATTTCAAATCAATTACTAAAAATTAAATTCATTCTGTATTACGGATTTTTTCCTATTTATTTCTTTACCCTTCATAGCAGTTAATGCTTTTATATTATCAAAATTTAAATGTGTTACTTATTCTAATTACATTTTTATAAGATGACAAGTAATTTTGAACAGCGGAAATAGAAAGAGAGAATTCCTTTACTGCCACAATTTTTAAGAAAATAAGAATTAATGACTGACTATTTAATTTAATTCAAATCTGACATTTAGCGATATTTTCAAATTAGCTTATGATGGCAAACATGAAATATTGTGTTAATTTTTCTCCCTTTTTCCCCCTGAACTTGTTCATCAATTAAATAAATATAATTTTCAATTAATTTCAGGACTGTTGTATTTATTATTTATCTATTTAGTATTTCAAAAGATAAAATGCAGTCAATAGTTCCTTTAAATAGATTAAGTTGATTCTTGATTATTTGTATAGTAAATTTATTATTTACTATCATTGATTATTTATTTCATAAATCTTATCTATAAAGCAAATTTTAACAAATTAATTAAATTCTTAGATAATGCATTTCTTATAAATATTATACTTTGAGCGTTCAATAACTTTAAAAGAATTATACCTTGAAAAATAGAATGTAAAGATAAGAGATGTCCATGCCAATCAATAAGCATTCAGAAAAAATCTGATATAAAAATATATCTGGCAGAAAGAATCTCGGATATTCCAAAATAAAAACCATATTTCCTTGAAGAGTCAAGAAGGCGTTAAAAAGGAAACAAAGGAACCATTGAGGTAGTATCTTATAAAATTATTTTACCGAAATAGTCTTTGAGTTCCAATATATTTTTAGATACGTAAAATGTTATTTTTATGTTGCCAAAAACGAAACAACAACAAATTCTGAGAAGAAAATCGGAAATTTTTTGTTCATCCTGCTGTTTCCATATTTGTCGTTTACATCGACCAAGTCTGTTAATTATATTTTGAATCTCATGCTTAACCGGCTTCGACGAAACGCACAAAATTCAAAGAAAAAAACTTATAGATGAAAACATAAAATGAAACTTTTAGCTTTTTAAAATTTATCTCAGAAGTTTTCAGAAATTCGAAATCAAATTTAAAATAGAAAAACATAAATATTCAATTATAATTTTTTGGAAGCACACTATGACATTGTTCGTCCAGTTGATATCTTTTTATTACAACCATACTTCTGTAGTAGCTTTAAGTACAGCTTTAAGAGTATAAAGCTAACTTTCTTTTCTCGAATTTTTTGTTAAATGCACCAAAAGACATAATGGTCGTATGCACGCAAATTTCCATTTTTTTTCAGAAATAAATCCTTTAATATGTCAAAAAAGGGGAATTTGAAATATCAATTTATTAGTATGTGTTAATACTTGACTGTTATTTAAATTTATATTTTCGTCTATGCTTAAAAAATCTTTGTGAGTGAGATATTAAGATTATCATAAAAGCTCATTCCGTTCAAAATATATATTGTTAATAATCATTAATGTTGCTTCCCCGCACGATTAGCTACATCGTATTAAAGACCGTATGAATCTCTGTCGAATGCTAATCAGATGCTAGATCAATGATCCAGGGTTTGGTAACGACTTGACCAAGAATTTGGGGATTATGGCGACAGAATGATTGATACTAAAATCTTACAGAATTTCAGAGATAGAACGAATAGTTGCTGAATGTTTGATTGCTCCAGAATCTTCTTTGTCCTGCTTCTAAAACTGTAAAGTGTCGACAATCCAAACCGGAGACAGTCCTGTATTTGGTACAAAGTCTTATAGAGAGTCAATGACTAATTAGTTGGATCAGTACAGTGAAGCGCAAGCATTAAGTGGAGCTCAAGCGGTTGGTGAAATCATAGTTATATCACTGACCTCCATCCGCCGCTAGGGCACACGGATTAACCTCGCAAGACTGAATGACCGGACCATCACAAAAGCGACACTGGTGGGAATTGTGGTTGAGTCCTAAGGGCCATCACCGACCACTCTACGACCCCCCTCCCCAGTATGGACTGGCGTCACATCATCGATAGGAGGTCCAGAACCCCCACCTATTATTGTGCCCTCCGAGTTGGAGAGATCCAACCACCATACCCGAAGCCTCGCATCCTAATTTCGAGGCTCCCCTCCCGGGAATCAAGCGATTGATGAATGAAGCTGTGTGCTGAATCTTGGAGTTTATTTTTGAAGGAGCATCAAGTTGCATTTAGAGTAACCAGTCTTAAAGTAGTGAGTCAACAGTTGGGTAAAACTAAAGCGAGGAAACAATGGGGAATGGTAGGCATTTTGAGAGACTATGGAGAATATCTAAGTATATTACCGCCTCCTTTTGTGTTCTGCTTGGTCTCTTTGTATGCTGAGGTTGTTTTTTACTATTGATTACTAGAACTTGTTGCCTGCACTGTATATTGTCTGTTAGCTGTGTACGTCTCGACTGTATATGACATCTGTATATTTGTGCCTTATTTTTAAATAAAGGTCATTTCCTGTTTGCTTCATTTCATCATTACACCATACACCCAAACTGAAACCCCCGTCATCGGACTTAAAGGGAATTTCATTTATCCGTGACATTTAATGGCAGTGGTGGGGCCAGCGAACATTGTGAAGTAATTTCCATAGCAATATAGCTTGATACGCAAGAATGGACTTGTGTGTCTTTTTTGTCTTATTATCATTAAATCAGGGACATCATTATCAGAAAAATAAGGATAATATATTTTCTTTTTTTCATATTGAGCTGATATGTTTAGGAAAAACAGATGGAGACACGTGCGAAGTCATGATGAATGCTAAAAAAATGAGTCAGTATTTGAAATTCCTTAGCAAATTAATATTGTAAGCAATTCTCAGATTTGTGCTGAGTGATTCAGAGAGAGATGGGTGACTGTTCAAATAAGGTTATATTAATGCTCGAGATGAGAAATGCGAAGAGTGCTATTGTTGATATAAGCTATGTCACTTTGAGTGATGGAAAACAAATAGCTCAATATTTTATGAGGATTTTACGCAAACTTCAAATTTTTACATGATTAGATTGTGTTAGACAGCCAGTTTCTCAAATTTCATGTTCACACACTAATAGAAAATAATATAGCTTTGTAGATGGGAACATATTTTTACTGTTATGCTCCAGCAATGGTATTGGAGTTTTATTAAGCTGATATTCAATGGCATGACAATGGAGATAAATCAATCAGTATATGAATTTTGTATTAAATTTATGAAATGAAGTACTAAACTAGGAATTAGACTTACATATAACCAATAATGACTTAAAAATTTTAAATCTTAAAGTTTGTTGTTCTTCGGTTATGGAGTTAAAAATTTCATGTTTTATTATGAAATATTTCTCAGCAGAATTACAATTACTTTCAAATGACGTCCTCAGGAATCAACCAAATTTATTTGTAGCATATATTGTTGAATTACACTTTGTTAGTTTGTTAGTTATCTCGTTTACAAGCAGCCAGGCATATATAATCACTAGTAGAAACCGTACTGAAATATTTGGATAAACTTGAATTGCCTGGAAGCCGCTAACAGCATTAATTGCAACTAAGATTGAGCCCTAAGAGCCATTATTAGCCAGGTTACAATCGTTTCCACTGTAAGAAAGTCCCGTCAAAGGTGGAGGGTAGCCGGACCCACACCATTTCTACTCCTAAACCCACCCAGAAGGCGAGAACCGACCATCATGCTGGAAGTTTCCCATTCTCATATCTGAGATATCTCCCCAGGGGAAATAGACGAATTTAAAGAATAAAATTCTAAAATTACACTTCTGGGGCTAAAGAACGTATGGAATTTCGGCAATTACATAGATTTTGATAATTGCAATACTCTCTCATTGCAAGCATCGTATAAGAAAAAAAATAAAAGTGCAAATTTTTGAATAAATTCCTTTGGCATTTATAAAATATACTGCAGATAAGAAACCCAAAAATATTTAGACATGGATAGAATAATTCTTTGATATAATTCAACATTCATTTTTTTAGTAACATCAATAAAATATTACTTCATATGTCATCATCATATAAAAATAAAAATTTCAATTTCTCTGAGACTAAATTATTTTATTTTTCCACTCAAAATACAAATAATCATAAATCATCGGGAAACATTGAAATGTTATGGATGAATAGTTCAATAGCTAATACAAACATTGATTATTGAATGTTAAGAACTTAAGCATCCAAATAAGTTTTCATTATTTTATTTCAATCCTTACCTCTTTTGTTTAGTAAGCAATATAAAAAGTTAGAAACATTAAAAATAAATATAATGTAGAAAAATAAAAAATAGAAGAATAATATAAAAAATAAGAAATATTATAAAAGTAATTAAATACGAAATAATATAAAAAATACATCAATAAAATTTTACTGCCTGTAAGAAAATTTTAAAAAAAGGTTTATCTTAACTTTTTTCAGTGAATAAGGAAGTTAAAAAACGTTAATCGGATGGGAATCTCATTTTTCATTTTTATTTAAATGTTTGAAAAAATTCAACTTGTCTTCCATGTGCACTAACAAATGGATTTGTTTCCTGTAATTATTTCATTTTTTTTTTCAATCTCATTTCTAAAATTTTTAGGAAAACGTGTTTCTAAAAAAAGCAAATTATTGTTATAATTTAAGGCGGCAGCTTATTTCCTATATGCATAAAAAATCACACTTATCTTGTCATGCGAAAAAAACATAAATATAAAAGCTGTTGTCTTCAAAGTGCTTTATTAACTATTAATAAATATTTTCTTTACTTTAAAAGAAATGTCTTATTAATAATTTGTATAAAATGCAAAAAAAATCTGGGTTCTTAGCTCATTATTATTTTGTGATGAGAAAATTTAAGTGACTCTCCAAGAAATATTTCAGAAAAAAAATAATAGAATTTATAAAAAAGATAATAAATCTCAGTATATGATTTGGTACAGCAAAAATATTAGCATAAATTTTTATCATAAATTATATAGTGTCAAAACATAATTGAAATTCAGAGTTTGAGAGAGAAAATTCAGAATTTTATATAATTATGTAGTTTCCTATAATGCATCATCAGCCGAATTCTTACAACTCACACCAATAGTTTCAGATATAAAATAATTTTCCCATTTTAAACTTCTATTTAAAAACATGGTTTTCTTTGTGGGAATTTTATTGAACGTTTTCTTTAAACATCTTATCCTTATCAATTACAAATTTAAATAATTTACTTGAATCACTTTTTAGAAATTACAAAAAGGGACCTATATGAAAATAATCATGTAGCCTAGGTTTTTATTCAAATTTTTTAAATCGAAAAACGATAGAATCTTAAAAGCTTAGCGAAACATTATCAGAGTTTTTTTATGATCATTTTATAAAATAAGTTTTTAAGGAAAGTTTACATGTGTATAGGAAAGGATTTACAATGAAAATTACCTCGTTTACGAGTGTTTTCTATAATGCCATTAGTTTATACCAGATGTGAAAGAGCTATAATTTATTTAAAACTAGTTGCTTTTAGCTACCGATCGGCTCACCAGGGATTATTCATATTTATTTTGAATAAATTATTTTAAAATTGAAATTTCATTGAGAAAATTTATCGTAATATCTTTAAACAATTTTTGTTTATTATTTACATTAACATTCTTTTTATAAGTAGATCTCGGAATATGAAAATGTCATCAAAAAGATTTGTCTGGGTCATTTCTTTTAATTGCACACTATCATTTTCGGTACTCTGACTTCAGAAAATCATAGATTAAATATCGGATGAAACAGCGAAACCATTTTAAATTTCATTACAACAGTGAAAATTGTAAAAAAGAATGAAAAATATATTTTTTAGTTCCAAAATTCATATTCAAAATTTTATGTAAACCCATTTGCGTAGTTAAAAAATAATATTTTGAGAAATGAGCTGAAACTCTTTTATTACAATAATATTTTCGAGTTTTATTATGAATAAATAAGAAACTCTGAGAAATTTGTATCATTGTTTTCAAAATCACACAGAGAATTGAAGATTTTCTTATTCCAGAGTATATATGTTCCGATTTCAAAAATTACAAATGTTTTGACTTTTAAGCATATCATACCTAGACTCAAATATGCTTCTTTATTAGCAATACAGATGTTAATTGAAATTTTAAAAGCACTTTAAAAAGAATAAATATGAATTAAAATCGTTTAAAATATGAAAAGTTTGGATTACTCTTGAAATAATCTTTTTTCTGAATGTTTACAACCTGATTTTTTTTAATAATTTTTTTCACCTCTTAAATTTGTGACTAATTACCTAATTAATTTAAAGTATCTAATATATAATGTATAACGTATATAAATGAAAAGCACTGTAAAAGACAAAAACATTTTTTTACTTAATTTTTTTAAAATTTTAGTCTGTCTCTGCGTTTTAAGAAGTAATTGATTCAAAACTATACATCTGTATGTGGTTAAACATGGTAATTCATTAAGAAAGCTACCTGCCGGCGAACTGTATACTGGCAGCACGTTTTGCCTGTGATCTAGGCACGCCAATTTCGTGGCGTGCCTAGCGAACTGTATCTAGGCACGCCAATTTCGTGTCCCAGTTTGGACCTGGTCGCTTTTCTGCTCTGTTCTCTCTGCGGAGTGTGAGAATGTACTCCTCTCTCCCTGCAAAATGGAGTTGTGTAAGCGAATGTGACACTTGAAGTAGCTAAGTTGTACTCTTGGCCCTAATTGGCACTACTGAAAATACAAGAGACTCTCACTCGTTTTAAACCGCTTATAGATTACTGTAATCGGGATTATAAACCCCCGTAAGTGATAACAATAACTGGAAACTACTTAAATGAGCTATCAGTCTCGCATGCTTTGTTTCTTGTGATTTTGATGCATGATTAAACAAATGTTTAGTCCAATATCAAAGCTTAGTCAAAATTCATCCGGTTACGAGGGATGTATTAGTACAAACTCTTCCAGTCACAAGACGAGCAAGTGATGCATCAGTATATCATAAGTTGGTCTACTGCACATATATGCAATAATCTAGAAGACTTAATTTAATATATCATGTTTTCCTAAGAGAAAGAAAATTGCATAGAAAAAGGGCAATAACAATTAGGTGTTTGCATTTGTGTTGTTTTGTTATTCTTGTGTACCTAAAATAATTAATCTCGGAAAGCTGGAAGGGGAAATTAGATTTTTTTTCTATCTAAATTTAAATTGTCAGATTCCTTTCAATCCTTTGACAAAAACTGACAGGAATGGTCTTCCTAAAACATTCTCACGTACAATACCCCAAGTAATCCCCCAAACAATTGGGGAAACCCCACCACTTGGGTAAGGCCACGAGCATCTTGAATGACATTCTACAACACTGTGACATTTCCGTCATGATTGTTAACTTATCGTAATGAATAGTTTGTGAAATCCATTTCTTCAATATTGAAATTTATCAAAAAATATTTGAATCAATAAGAAGATGCATATCACAAATAACGAGTAGATCAAAATGAAAGAAATCAGGAAATTAAGACATATAAATCTAGATAATGAACGTAAAGTCCAGCAGAATAAAATAAAATATAGGGGTACTTTAAATCTATTTAAAAGCATCAGCATCTTAATAAAATCTGAAAATCCGTTCTACATATAAGTATTGATCTTAAAAAGTTAAGTAAATTTTTGAATATTTCGTACAAATCCGAACAGTATAGAAAGTGTGTACCTTTTAGAACAATTTACAGAATTATTTTAAAATAAAATATGGTTTCTGAGCTACATCATTATGATTGTAAACATCTTAAAATTCAACAGCCAAGCATAAAATATCTGCTCAACATTTTCTAAAAACAAATTTCAGCTATGCTTCATTTAAAGCATAAAATATTGATTTACATGCATCTTTTGATGAGTTTAATTTATGTCGCAGTCATAAAAAAGGGTGAGAAAAGCATTTTGAGGATAATGCTAGGAGAAAAGTTAGAGCGACATGTATGTTTTATGTGTAAGACATCAGAGGCACGGATAAAAGAAGGAAAATACTGCTTTGGATTTTATAAGAATGGATATTCTGTTGCATAATATAACTGTTCCAGTTCAATATGCATTATTAAGGAATGGAAGATGAGCATTAAATAATTTTCAAAGAACAAAGGTTGAACTTAGAACGGCATATCATTTTTTATGAGAATTTTTAGAAGATTTTGCTCTTGTTTCAATGAGACCTAATTTGTAAAACAACATTGTAATGAAATATATTAAATTCCTTTTCTGAAAGTGATAAAGATATTTTTTTAAGTTTTGGCTTACCATTTATAACTTCCAACTAATCAAAAAACAACAATTTTAAAAAAGAAATTGTTATAAAAGGATCACATAAAACCTCTCCTCTTTATCTTTAAGATTGCTATAGCTCTACTTTAAAAATTTCTGTACAGATATTACATAATAATAATGATCAATGCTTGATAAGACAGTATATAATAAACATAGTAAGACAGATTCCAAACTCCATAAGCAGATACTGCCAGAAAATCTAAAAACATTAAAGGTTGTTAGAGAGTTACAGAGCATTAACCAATAGTGTGTAAAGATGCCGTGGTCACATTACTACTAGTAAGCAAATAAATTAAATACATATTCCGAAAATGGGACTTCATGAAACGCGATGTTAAATAATACTTGATATCTTTCTCATTATTCCGCTTTGATGAAAAAGCTATGAAATATCAATCATAATATGTAATATTCCATAATTCAAGGAATTACTTAAACACAAATTACAAAAATGTGACTTTACGAAACACTGAATAAAGAAGAACTTATTATCATACTCCTTTATAATTATTGATGGAAGCAGAATTATAAATCTAGTCAATCGTGATACGGAATATTCTATAATTAGAGAATTTTTGAATATTCGAATTTTATAATATGAATATAAAAGTTATTTACCTAATATACCTTATGTTAATATATATTAACTAAATCTGAATTTTTTAGCACTGATATCCAATATTTCTATCTTAAATACGAAATACCAGCAATAAATTTTTCTAAAAATTATGTTTATAATGATTATTAAATTAAATTACAAATAAAATACATTTAAACGAAATGTGGGAAATCATTTTAAAGAAAGACTGAATTGAGGTTTTTGTTGAAGTTATAATTTTTATAGTCATGGGGTCATGCATAAATTAACATTGAAAGTAAGGATTAAATAAATAAAGGCTAATTTTGCTATTTATTGGTCTAAAAGTATTAAAAATTTGTAGAAATAATAGCTTAAAGGAAAGATTAATAAGTTGCTATTTTAAAGTTATATTCTGTTACAAAATTTTAAAGTTTTTTTCAGGTGACATAGGATTTAAAATTTGTATTTAAAAATAAAAATATGAAACATATGTCATTTTTATGATACATTTTTGCTTCACATCATCTGCACAAAAGCCACGAACATATGCATTTTAATTTGTGATTGACCTTTCAACAATTTTATTTTAACATATTATTACGATTTTTAGTGATAAAACGCTGAAATTCCGTACATGACCTTATTGGGGTAGGGCTTATTTTACTCACTGTGAATTTTTTTAGTACGGGTCAGTATAAAAATTTAAAATTTGATTTTTTTTAAATTTAATCCTTTGAAAATTTTTATCGACTTCATTGGATTTTTCACGTTTTTTACGCAAAATTATAATATATGTCTATGATCTATATTTAAGGAATAAAAGCCGTAGTCAATGTTTACGAGATACATGCGTGCATAGTATTTTTATTATATTGTACTGCTTGAACTTTATACGCAACTTACATGTTTATTGTCTGAAAAGATTAAATATTTCAAGGAAACTTGCTCACTGCATTTTTTAGAGGTCATTCTAAAAGGTTAGATGAAACTTTTGTTTAAAATTTCCAAAGATTCATTTTACTTCTTTTTGAGTGTGTGTACTGTTTATATCACTTGAGGAACTTGAGAGAAAACGTATTAACATATAAGCCTAAGCAGCCTCAGAAGATCAAACTGAATTCTTTACAAGTACATATATTGGTTTTTTTAATGGAGGAATTCAGGAATATGATTCATATAAAATTTCAAATAAAACATTAGAATTCTTAAAGTGTTTATATCTTTAAATTTCTAGTTTTAATTTACAATAAAAAATACAATTTTCTAAAGTATTTTTCATTTTCTATTTGAATACATCAGCAGAAATATTCAATGAATTGTTGAAATAAATGCTTTTTAATGTTAATCACTAGTATGTTTTAAAATTAATTATTAAAAAAATTATCTATTTTTTTGCCCCATTCTAGTCAATCTTATTTCGAGAGTACTTATTTAATATTTCCTTTTTATTTTTTATGTTATTCTTATAAAAATGTTTAAAATATATTTCTATAATTTCTTTCTTGCCATAAACTGAAAGGCAATTACCTCAACATAGCTTTATAAGTTACCAGCAGTAGCATAAGTTACTAGCCGTAACATAGTATCCAAGAAAAGCAAAATTACCTTTAAACTTAAGTCTAGTCTCCACCCAATATGTTACACAGCATCAAACAAACAAAATATATTTAGAAATTATCAAAAATATCTACAAAACAATATTTCATTGTACACATTTAGAAATATTTAGATTGTTAAAAAGGTAAAAATGATAGGTTCGTAGACAAAATAATCCATTAAAAATATACAATAGAAAAGTTATCTTTAAATTTAAAACTATACAATTAAGTCATTGTACCCATTGTTAAATACTGTATCAACTCTGTATAATTTGACATAATAGTAATTTGCACTCCTCATGAGATTTTAAAGGGATATGGTTACTTCACTCAACATAAATGTGCCTTCCCTAAGTTCATTATTTCTCCGATATTCACTAACCGAACGTTTCTTCTTACCTTATTTCCTTTCTAGCGCCATAACCAAAGATTTTTGACATTTATATGTTCCAATCAAGGTTAGATTACCTTCTTTTGGGTATAATGACACTTAAATCATTGTTTGATTTCAGATTTAAATAAAGAAATGTATTGCATATGCATACCACAACTCTGCACATGCGCAGTTTCCATGCATGTGCTGAATAATTAAATTCACAATTATAAAACTCTCTTTATTATTTCGATATGACTTTAATGTACTAAAACCTTTCACAGTTAACGTTTTACTATATGGTATAAATATTTCCAATATCCGTTGAATATTTCTCAAGGTTTTGTGGTTCAAAAAGAAACTTTCATTTTTTACTCTTTATAGACTAACATTTTTTTTTCAATCGAGCAATCAAATTTAGCTCATGATTGTTATTTAAAGACTGGCACTAATTATTTTTTTCTGTTTAAAATACATTGCTTTATCTCATATAGCCACATCTGTACTAAATGAGCCCTTATCAGAAACTCTGCTTCATATTTTTTTTCAGAAACTACAGCTAAATTCATTACTTTGAATTGAATTTTATTAGGAATATTTCTCAGTAAGAAACAAAATATACATATTATCTAAACCATTTTAAAAGAAAATTCGGATGAGAGCCCTAGAAAATTAAAAACTGAATAACTAATTAGTTTATTTGATTGAAAGGGCCAAGGTCTAAACATACAGCGAAAAGTGTTAGAAAATAATTCTAATTGGATTTCTGATTTTAAAACATGTAGTTAAAAAGCGAATAAATTATGTTAAGCTTTTTCTAAAATATAAAAACTTGTATTAAAGATAAAAGTCATTGTAAAGTATAGATGTTCACAGAATAGCATTGTCTTAAGAATTATATCAATGAATTTAGGTTCAAAATGTTATCAGATGATTCACAAATTAATATTTGCGCAATTACTCGGTGGAAATAACTGGGACTTTCGATTTCTGATTAACTTTGTTAGCTCCTCTTCTGAAGTTTTTGATAATGATGAAATTCAATATTTACTAGTTACAATCAGACTCTATAAATGTGTTCTATCCCAAATAAATACACTGATACAGTTAAAACGCGAAAGTTCCTTTGGTATTATGGTCGTGGATCGAAGGTCATTTTGAGTTAATTAAATTGGGCAAGTCCTATTGAACGTTCCTAAAATAAAGGATATTCAAATGAAATGGTACGAAACTACAATGCGCGTATAAAAGAAGATATTATTCTAGTATACCCCATAGGTGTGAGCACAACGAAATCATTGATAAATGAGCCGAATGATTCCTCATTCCCAGAATTAATATGACCATGACGTGACTCAGTCCTTCGCAGCTCTGTTGAGTTCACCATCTGAATTGAAGCATTTCGCATTCAGATGTTTTTTCAGCACACTAAACATAAAAAAATTGAAGGGTGGCATGTCCTAACTGTAGGAAGGATGGCCGAGTTGCTTCCGCTTGTATTCGGCCAGTTCCGCGCATGTGCTCCTGGAGCTGTGTGTGGACGCGCACTATCATAGAAAAGAACTTCACCCTCTATGAGTAGCCCGGTCTTTTGTTCTTGATAGGCCTTCATAAACCTCGGCGTTTCTTACAGTACACACCGGAGGTTTTTTCTTTGATCTAGGAATTAAACAAGTAGCAGACCTTGGACAGAGAAATCAGGGACACTATAAGGAGTAGGTCTTGCCACAGTCATATGAATTCTGTAAACAAGATATTCTTGGGCACATTAATGAATGGGATTCTGGTGTTCAGGTCTACGGTGTATGCTTTGAATAGACTTCATTTATATCCACAGTGTCGTTTAGTATTTTTTTCTTTTAAGCACCTCTTGAAGTACCTAGATATTTTTCTCGTGAAACTGTAAGTATTTTATATCAAAACAGCGATTGATTTAATAAAATGCTAGAAATTGGGACTTGCGACAAATTTGTTGAAGTACTGTAAGTATCTATTGGGATAAAAATAAGTGTACATGCAGAATTCCATAGAACTTTTTCCTCCCCGTTACCAATTCTTAAGCATTTCTTCTCAAATCATTTCAATTATTGAAAATGCCAGATAAAGGGATAATTTTTTACTCCTTTCCGTTAATGTTTTTAAAATCGAAAATCTTACAAAATTCAAATCGTAGAACTTGGAACACTCTATGTAATTTTTTAATGTAATTAAATTGTAATTTTTTAAATATAATCTATACACCAATTAATCAATTGAAAATATATAAATTGTAAAAAACTTTTAATGTTTTTAAATGAAAACTTTTGCTTAGGTTAATTTGAACCTCTCAGCCGTTAAATTCTAAGTTTACTTATATGTGCAGTTCTTAGACGACCATTTTTCCATGCGTAAATAAGTTTTTTTCTGCAAATTTAATTATTCAATTTCATAGAAGGAAAGATAAAATAAAGAATCATTCAAATGCCATATCAACTTTTGGAATATCTAACAATTTTTAAAAGATTACTAAATATAATTTAAAAGATTATTATTAATCTAAATAAGCAAAATTGTATTTTACATTAACTTATTATAAGAATTGGTTTTACTGAAGAAATTTACTACATTCTAAAATATCCAAACTTAAATGTGTGAAGAATCACCTTACAAAAAATCAAAATTCATTAAAATTAGCCAAAATTAACTCTATAAAATACATATACAGTCATAAATGTTTCTTTCTCATCACGCTATATATGGCCTTATCTGGTTCTGCTTGAGAAAACATGTTATCTGTTAGCGTCAATGTCTTAGTTTCAGTCGACCCACAGCTCTTAAGAACGCTTCGTTTGTGCCACGGTCTCTATTAAGACATTCATTAGTATCTTGGTGGGATTGGAAAAGCATAATTTTCTGCCAGCTTCTACCTCTAGGTGAAACAATAAATTCTGCGGAATACTGTCATCAACTGGATCAATTGAAAGCCATCGTAATAAAAAAATGACCAGAATTAATGAACCTACGAGGCGTGTTTTTTTCATCAGTGCAATGCAATATCATATTGGATTAGTCGTAGGAGAAAAGCTCTTTGCAGTTTGATTGGGATGTTTTGCATCTTATATACTCTCTTGATCTCGCTCCATCTGATTATTGCTTCTTTCTCTCCTTACAAAATTTTCTTTGTAATAAGCATTTTAAAACCATCATCGAAATAAAAGCGCACCTCGAGTATTATTTCTTGTCCAGAAACAACGATTTTGGAAAGAAGGCATAGTGAGACTTGTTGAGATATCGAAGAAAGTAATAGAGCAAAAGGGTTCTTACAAACAAAAATAACAAAACAAAATATATATATAAATGTTATATATATATATATGTAAATGTTATGTTATAACAAAAAAAAATATCCAAAATCATAAATTTGTTTATTCACTTCATATTAGAAATATGAAGAGAAGTTATAGGACACCCTAATAATTCAAGGGCTCACATGTTGTTTTAAAATTTCTTTTTAAAGTTTGATATGAAACATACTATTTTAACACATTATTATTTCAGAATTTGCAATTAATTTCTTCATTTTTAGTACATTTAGAATAGTAAAATTATAAACTTATC
>JAPMOQ010037918.1:0-28870 GCA_026543055.1 Argiope trifasciata | reverse complement strand
ATATCTATCTCCTCAGTGCCTTGAAGTAATACCTATTCTTAGCATTATATTGGAATAAGTCTCAGTTTGAACACATTCATATAACCGAAATATTCTTTTTGAAAGTTTCCATTGCTATTTATGAAGAAATTGATTACCTCACGGAATCTTTGTTTGAAAAAATACATATATAACATACCAGTTAATTGCAATCCAATTTATATTTTTCATTTTTATTTGTAATTTCCAACATCTATTGACTTATGTGCCTTTTCATAGTGTATAAAGGAAGTAAATACTCATCAAAAGTTTATTTCTGCATATCTTATAAAATTTTTACAACATTAATATTATAGCATTTATTATTTTTAATATTATTTTACATATTTTTAATAATCAAATGATTTCCAGAATATGATATGTTACAAAAAAAAATTCTAATGTTGTTTATAAAAAGATAAATAAGAATGGAATATTTCTAACCGCGTATCACCAGGTACGAGATATTCTTGCAATGGATTCAAAATGCATATTCATGTATAAAAATGCTAGATTCACAAAAAAAAAAATTATATTTCATAACTATAAATTCTCAAAGCCTTGCATAATCGACTTTACTTAAAGGTCCGCAATTTAAGGTATTCGACTACATTGATATCAATTGTTATCGACTGCACTGGCGAATTATTTTAAACTGCTATTTCTTGTAGCTCAGAATTTCCTCTTTCCGAAACAGTTTCTCTTTTCTTGGAAAAGGAAGATCTCACCTATCAATCAAATTCACATCCTTTTCGGCTAAATTTTGTCTTTAACTACAATTTTCTCAAACATTGATTTTCATAAAAATTCTGCAATTTTAAAATGATATCTCAAGAACTAATTGAAGTATTTCCAAAATAATTTCAGCTAGTGTTTTAAATAATATGGGCAATGAAATGAACCAGAAGTTTTATTGTTGATGAAATATATATATATTTTTCCTTTATAGGTGTTTTTAAAAAGATTAAGGTGTGAATTTATGGAAAAAATGCGTATGTAGGTATATTTTAACCTATAACTTCTTTGCATCTCAAAATGTTTTCTCAGATTTTCAGTCATTTCACTCTTAATTAAATTCTATAACTTGTGTACTAAGATAAATAAGATTTCTACTTTACAATTTTGTATAGAGTGTTAATCGTTTTGGTTAAATTTCATTAAAAATTACCACACATTTCCCTATTTCTCAAAATACATTATTTTTGTAAATAATTTTGTTGCATTTATAATATTTTGTATTGTAATTGACAACACATCTATTGTTTTTTAATATTTTTAAAAAAATCCTATTTATTAAAAACATTCCTTCGGGCGTAGTCGGATACCTGAATATAGAGGAAAATTTTTGTCGGAGAATATATGATAAAGTTTAGGGGAGAAAGCTCTAGCATGTTTATTAGTAATGTTACCTTACTAATTGCAGGAGACGTGCATTCATGTAGCGACACTAATATTTTGTTCAGGTGCTGAAAGTTGAATGCATATAAGAGCGTAATTTTGGATGAAACAGAAAATTATTTCTATAGATCACATAAATATATATGTAAAAATTATAGAAGACCAGACCATCCATTGCTCATTTTGCTAAAAAAAGTAACAGAAAAAACTACTTGCTTAATAAAAACAATTTTTATTGTGTATCCCGATTATTAGTTATTTTAAGGATGCCAAGGTGTGTGTTTCAGTTTGTTTTATTGTGTTTAGATAATATGGAAATTAATTTGGCGATTAGTGTCAAAAAATTCGATGTTTCGTTATTCCTCTCTGAGTTTTATACTTAAACCATTCATTTAATGGTAAATAATTTGTGACATTATTTTAACCAAAAATGGAAACTTAATTTAATTGATGCTTATTGCTACAGAACTTGAAATATAAAATGCTAATTTAGTTAGCATTAAATGAATGATTTCACTTAAAATAAACAAAACAATATAAAATGTCAAAAATATTTCTACCGAATAAATATAATTTTCAAAATATAATTTTTATATTTAACGTATGTACCTACCCTAAAATACTCGTTTTTGTGAAAATTATCGAATTCTTTATCATCCACTCATTTTAAAGCCCATACATTTAAGATTCCAAAACTGTTTCTTTTTTTTTATTTTTACCTTAATTAGAAGCGAAGCTACCGCCTAATTAATAAACTGGAAGTGGAAATTTAAAGAGACTCAAAAATGTAAACAAAGCATTTACGCAATTAATACGCTAACTTTTAAGCTATAAAAATGCCCAAATCTGTTTTTAAAATTAAAAAAAATCAATTAAGTAAAAAAAAAGAAATAATAATAATTACATAAGATATAATTTTTATAAAGACCTATCTGAGGGAATCTAAACTGAACCATGAAAATAGAAATGTAATTTATTAACATGAAAATAAGGAAAGTTAACTCATCTGGAACTGAAGGAAAAAAGGAGACGTTTGAGATGTTCGAAAAAAAGGAAGCAGAGTTAAAGCGAAGAATTTTCTTTGAAAGGTTGTTGCCAGTTCATCAAAAGTAAATAATAAAAGAAAATGCATGAGGCTGTGATTAAACTGTTCTAGAACGGTTTATTCTTGGGAAGAAGTTTCTTTTTCCATTAAAAGGATTGAAATGTCCCATTCTATGTTCTAAGCTTTTAAAAAATAAAAGTCAGTGTCTAGGGAGGTGAAAAATGAATAGCTTGATTGTGTATTCTGTTACAAATGGATGAATAAGGTTTCAAAGGTATATTTTGTCGACACAATTATTTATAATCACCGATGAGTTTATTAAAATTTATGATTTTTTTATTATTAAAATTAGGAATGTCCAAAGGAGTTAAAAGTGCCCGAAACCAATATTTTTCATGTTAATAGATCATATATATATATATTTATGTTAAAAGATCATATTTATATTTTCATGTTAATAGATCATATTTATTTATTCATGTTAATAGATCGTATTTATATTTTCATGTAAATAGTTCGCATTTATATTTTCATGTTTCAATTTAGATTATAAGTTTCGTTCAGATGGATCAGATTAAAGTTTTACTTTTATTAAATACGTTTAGAAATAACTATGAATAAACACCAGTAATTATACATAATCCTCGTATTAATTATCCTTACAATAACATAAATAACGGAATTCCATATGATTCCAAAAATTCCGTATATTATTTATGAAATCTTTATATATTTTTTATCTGATTAATGAAAAGGTTTTCGCATTTTTTTGTTTCTAAAATATAAGTAAAAATAGAGTAATTTCATTTTAATAAGGAGTCATAGAAATCACATGGTACAATTCAAAACACGAATTTAATTTTTGGTTTACCAATTATTAAAATTTTAAAAAATTGTCACTAATCGAATTTCGAAACAAACTTTGTATATTTCAAATTACCTTGGGTGAAATAAGATTTCCAAATACTGCCTCTCTAAGCTAATTCCTTTAATGTTTAAAAGTGGTTTCAGCTGGACGAGTTAAATTTGATATTTATACTTAGCAGTTTCATTTATTTCTGTTAAATTTTGAACGAAATCCATTCATTGAAAACAGTCTAGATATGATTTAATAATGCATTGGTAATAAAAATACAGCTATTTAAATAAATGAAATAGGTTATATGATTTTGTATATATAATTGTAAATCTCTTAAACCTGCTTTCCATCGTTCAGTATAAAGAAGACGTTCAAAATACGTATTATATTCCGTTTGGCATTTATGTATTAACTTCATTGACTATTGTTTATTATTGTATGCTATTAATACCTTCTTTGTTATTGATATTTACACTTAGCATCACTTTCATTAATTTCTGTTAAACTTTGAAGGAAATTCATTAATTGAAAACTGTCTTGAAATGATTTAATAATGCAATGATAATAAAAATGCAACGATTTAAACAAATGAAACATGGCATGTAATCTTGTATTTTCAATTGTAAATCTCTTAAAAATTATTTCCATTGGGGCAAAATGAAGAAGATGTTCAAAATACATATTATATTTCGTTTGGCATTTGAGTATTAACTGCATGACAATTGTTTCTTAATACCATCTAATTTTCATTAAATAAACGATACTTTCAACTTCAAAATTGAAAAAGTTTCCATATAACAGCAAAAATTGCACAACCGAATCAAAAAAGAATTATTGAATTGAATTGGATGAATGTATCACAACTGATGTAAAAAAATGTAACCGTTAATTATACTCACATTAACTAACATAAAATGATATTAAAATAAAGGGGGTACATATTTAATTTTACTTTTAAAGCTGCCGTATTTGTTATATTTGCACCTTTGTGTATTGTTAATATGCATCGAAATGTGGCAATCTTCTCTGTATGAGTATCACAATTGGTAAATACTACAGATTTATGATGATTCTTGCACAGTTACTAACCAATAAAGGTCATCAAGTTTTCTTGGAGTTTTTTTTTTCATGCTTACGAAGCTACATTTTATGAATATTTTCTCTTTAAAGAAGTAGTATAAAGTAGTAAAATTTTATTAATCTATTGTCTTTTTTAAATACATTCATGTATGCTATAAACAAGATCATCAGGAAAAGAAGTTATTGAAATTATTTCCATCATGAGTGATTAGGTAAATATGTAAGAAAATAATTTATAAAAAGAACTAATTCTTATATCAATAATTATAAAGAGAAAAAAAACTTGAAAAAGCAAAAAAAAAAACGTTAGCCAAATAAAAACTTATGATAAAAATATGTATCTAATTAAAGAAATATTTGAAAAATGTGTTTTTAAATGTGATGATTTTAAAAACATGATTTCATACAATTGATATGTTATTACTTTTTCAAAAGCTTCAAAACTCTTACTTTAAATATTAAAATATCTTTCGATGAAGATAAAATTTTGGACATATTATTTAAGAAAACTCTAAAGTTTTTTGAAAAGCAAAACATTTTGAAGCACTAGAAGGTACAATATCTAATATCTTACGCTCTTAAAATCTTTTGGTATTTTTAGAAAACGCTCCTTTGACGTTTCTATTTCTATAATTTCCAAGAAACCTCTCTAACTCCTTCAAAAATGCCAAAAAACCTTTTTAGCTTTTTCCAGAATATCAAGAATATTTGTCATTCTTTTTATTCAATTTTATTCATTTTTCAATTTTCAAGGCTCAATTTTCTAGAAATATTTGTCAATAGTTTCTGAAAAGGAAAAGTCCTAAGCAGTTTACAAAAACTAGTCTATCTTAGTTCCAAGAAAATGTATCAAGTCTGATAAAGCAAATACAAATAACCAAAAAACTTGTAAGGAAATATTAAATGCATGCATTATTTACCACTTGAAGAAAATGGCGATTTTAGAGATTAATATACTTTTCTGTTAAATAGTTTTAATGTATAGAATATTTTTCAAAAAAATATAATATTACACAAAATTCTTTTATCAAATCACATTTTTTTAAAATTTAAAATGAGAATATATGTCGAATAAGATGATATTTAATAATAGTTAATAACTAGATGTTCTTCAGCTGCTTTTAAATTTTACAAATTATTGAAGAATAGGAAAGGACTTACTTTTAGAAAAACAAATTAAATGATTAATTATTCATTAATAAAAAGAAACTAAGCCAAAAAGTAGTTATGCATGTTAAAATTTATCAATTTACTTTTTCTTTCAGCGTTCTTTCAAATTGTAGTGTGTACTTATTTAAAAATTATTCACATTCCTTTTCATTCTTCTAGATAAAAGCATTTCCATATTATGTACATAAAATTTAATTTTAAAAAGTTAACTAAAATGAAAATAAATAATTACAAAAATGAGTCTATTGTACAAGAATACTAATTTTCTAAACATAAATGTGGTGTTAAGTCAATTTGTACGATAATAAAAAGGGGTTGCCTTAAAAATTTGATTAATTTGTAATGAACTCAAATTTTAATTTAGATTCGCGATTTGAAAGAAGTAAATATTGAGCCTTCTCTTGCTTTTTGCCGGAGAAACATTAACCCATAATTGAAGAAAAGGTTTAAATTAAAAAAAATTCAATATTAATTATTATTAAAGTTTTACATTATTCCCAGTTTAAATATTAATTATGAATTAATTTTTTAAAAATGCATATAAATAAGTAGGCACTTTAGATGCAGTATTTTTTATGTAATTAAATAAATTTAGGATTTAATTTTAGGTATCCCGCAATGTTCGAAGGATCATTTTTGGAAAATTGGGTTTTAAAACAATATGGTTTTTAGATGTATTATCAATTATAAACCCTATATATACAAAAAAATTATTTCAGATTACAATATATTTCGAGAAATGGGAAAACTTGTAGCAAATTTTAATGAAATTTAGCCAAAACGGTGAACACTCTACACGGAATTGTAAAGACGCTATCCTATTTTTCTTTGCACTCAAGTTATAGAATATAATGACAAAGGAAATGAACCAACATCTAAAAAAATATTTATATGGAAAAACACTATAGGTAAATATATACATTTATATGCATTCTTTTTCATTAATTCACAACTTAATTTTTCGAAAAAACTTTTATAAAGAAAATATTCACTTTATAGTAATCTTTTTCATTTTAAATCTATTTTAAAAAAATGATAAACCAAAGTTTATATTTGGTTGGATGTTTTTTATGAAGTAAATAAATTTAGATCTTGTTCATGTAGTTCGCGCTACCAGCGTGTCAGGCTTGTTCTCAAACATGACTCCTTTGAATCTTAGAGTTATACTTAAAAACAAAAATATAGAAATGCCTTTCCAATCCTCCTTCATCCTAAATTAGAATCTGTCGTTATGCAAGCCATTTCCTTTAATCAGTTTGTAAATTAAAACACTGGAAATGTGTACCTATGATGTAGGAAAAAGTGGTAGTAGAGAAGAGATACTCAATACTAAAAGAAAGCATCCACTTTTGTAACCGTTATGAACTTCACCGTTATGTAAGTCATTCCCTTTAATCAGTTTGCCAATTCTAACACTGGACGATGTGTAACTCTTGATGTATTAAAAGCTGGTTGTAGTGAAGAGATATTCAATCTAAAAAGAAAGAACTCACCATAATGCTGTTTTTTGCATTTTAAATCCGTTATTTAAAAAAAAAAAAAAACCAAAGTTTGTATATGGTTTGATGTTTTACAAGCAGTAAACAAACTTAGATTTTATTCATATATTTCTTGCTACCAGCTTGTCATGCTTGTTCTTAAACATGACTCTTTGGAATCTATGAGGCTTACTTAAAAACATAAACATAGAAATGAAAAGGAAAAAAAAAGAATTACAAAATTTTTGTAAAGGATATATTCCCAAGGAGGTTTTAATCTCAATGCTATATTTCTTTTTAAAAAAAGAACAAGTTTGTAACTAAACAGCACAATGGACACTTTCTGTGAGTTCCTGACTTTTACTGTCTTTGACTTCGGAAAAACGCCATAAAACGAAAGTTCCTGGGTCATAAAAAGAGACGAGAAACTCTTTAACTCATCGTTGGATCTCAATAAATTCTGCCTTGTTTGCTTCGCATCACGAAGGTAAAGACCAAGAAGGAAGAAGAACGCATTTTTACTGGTCCAGAGACCTATGAAATCTAACTATGAAAATTTTGCTGTTAAAGGAAAATTCTCAGTTATAGTATAAAATAAGAGAACTGTCTCTTATTTGTTACTTTTTTATGTCGGTACAAAGCTATATTTCAGAATATGCCAGTAAAAATTTAACAAGAATACCGGGGAAAGGATATTTATTTTAAAACAAAACAGAGTAGCTAATATTTTCATGTCTAATAAACCAGAAAATATATATATTCGGAATTTTAACCGACCTCAGATTAATATTTTGATCTAAAAAAGAGGAATATGAATCGTTTTTAAGAGTGTGGTATATTTATTACATAGCCAGAAAAAATTATGTCTTAATTGTTCAATATTAATGCTGTTACGATATATTAAGGATATCCAACAAAAATGTGTAAAATAACTTTTGTGAGTTTGTTAGTAAGTTGTAAGCTTGGAAGTTGATTTGTAATTTTGTAAGTAAGTTGTTTGTTGATTTGTAAGTTTGTAAGTAAATTGTAAGTTTGTAAAGTCTTTTGTAAGTTTTTTAAGTTTTGTAAAAATATACATTTCTTAAATTCAAACTTAATTCTAAATCCATTTATAATCAAATTGCGCCAAAATAATTGGAAGCATCTTACATATAAATCGAACATTCTATTTGTCAAATAGGAAGCGTGTTTTTTTCTCTCTTCTCAAAATTCTTTAATTCGAGAAAATGAGCTATCATGTTTTAATAAGAAATCATTTTTTATTATTCCAAAAGAACTTAGACTGTCAATAAAAAAAATTCTTAACAATCATCTGAATATTTTCTAGGAAAGTGAAATATTGATGAAAAAAGATAAAATTAAACATACTCCGCTAGAAGTTTTTGAAATAAAATGCTGTAATATAAAATAAATCACATGGATGCATTTATTATTTTTTTAAGAAAAACATAACTAAATTTATTCTGTTTATTTTTAAAACTTAATTTCCCCCTACTTATTAATTTTACTTTTTTTATCATTTTCTTCATTATACAGGGATTTAAAAATGAAGCCAAGATGAATACTTTTATATCACAAAAACAAGGGGAAGTCCAATGTATAAACCATATTTACGCAGATATTTCACAAAAGAAGTGGAATGTGCATTTTTTTGACATTGCAGCAAATTTATCTTATATAGTGAGAAAACATATCAATTATATGGTATTTATAGTGTTAGAATATTGATATATACAGTCAAATGCATAAATATACCAAGTAATCAGGATACTAGAAATTCTTAATTTCTATCAACAATTAACTACATTAGTAACTACAATCACTTACGCATTTTTTTTTCTTAAAAAGAAGCAGAAATATTATAAACATAAATTGCAATAAAATTTTTTAAATGACCACAGGTTAACTGAATTGATTTAAAAATAATATAAATGAAATTGTCAATATTTTGACAGAGCAATTTGCATATAAAATATAGAAGTGCAAAAATACAGAATTTATGTATAAAAGTAATTGAAAATTAGATATGAAAGGGAAGAAAAACATACATATAAAAAACAAACAGATAAATTTCTGTCAAATCTGACCACCGAACCTCGTGATTCTAGACCACTTTTTTTTTGCAAGGTTTTTTCCCTGATGTCACATCTTCCACTTCTTCAATACTTAGTTCGGCTTTTCTCTTTAGCATCTGTAATTTTAGCTCACCTTTTAGAGATGTAGGTCCTTATTTTCAACATTTTCCTTCGTAAATGCATTTGCCAGCTGTCGCCAGTCTCCAACAATACGGATTTATGTTAAATCCGATGTGACAAAAACTAACATGAACTGTTGCGCGTATCTCTAACAAATGTCTGATCGGCAGAGATCTATTAACTCCATAAACTTACGACGAGAACTGAGAGTAGGTCAAAGGAAAGGGGACAAATAGCCAAAGGCAGTTGTTCCCAGTGCCAAAAGATCTAAAGGTATAAAACGAAATTCATCTCTAGTGTATCTATCACATACACGCCCCCGCTGGAAAGTTAATTTCAGTAATTAATTTTCGAATAAAAGGATCCTTTGAAATTGAAGAAATATTGCAATAGTCAGGTTTTTAAAAGAGTAGAATTATAAAGGAGAAATTTCCTTTTAAATCTTTGCATTAAAAACAATTAATCCTCGCATTAATAGTATTGAAGATTTTCGAAGCCATGATATTTAGAAAGATTTACAATGGGCTGATGATAATTCTGAAAAAAAATCAAGAAAATCCACCACATTCGTTAGTTTTCATTTCCATTATTGAATATTACAAATTCCTCACACTAATAGCATTTGTCTATTTTTGCAGCCCTTATGTTGCAGAATTTTTTGTAGAGCATAAAATAGAAATAAACTCCTGAATAGATGGCTAGAACTAATAATAAATATGTATAAGAACCAACAAAAACCCTCCACACTCTCTAGTGGTCAAATACAGCAAATTTCTTGTAGCAATGGTATTAAATATTTTGAAAATCAATAGTAAAGTGATGATTTTCATTCTGTTGGTATTCTATTCTGAAATCAGTTCCGTGTTTCTAAGTCGTTATCTATCAGAGAAAGTACTCAACAACAAGTACTACAAATTGATCGAGATTTTAACAAGTACTACAAATTGTTAGAGGTTACAAATACTACAAATTGTTCGAGATTGCAAAAAGTACTAAAAATTGTTCGAGAATACAAGTACTACAAATTGTTCTAGATTACAAAAATTTCTACAAATTCTTCGAGGTTGCATTCTATTTTGAAATCATACTATTTTATTTTGAATTCTAATCTGAAATCTTTTCCGTGTTTCTAAGTACTTATCTCGCAGAGAAAGTACTCTACAACAAGTAATACAATTGTTGGAGATTTCTGCAGCGAGTATTGCAAAACATCAAAAGCATCTTTTTGTTAAGCATCACATACGAGAAGACATTGCAGTAAAAAGATGTACTGAGAACCTGGAAGAAGGTCAGGAATGCATCTAAAGGATCATCACCACATACATATTATGTGACGTAAACATCCGGCAGCCGGTGCATGCTCAGATTTGGCAGCTTACATAATGTCATATTCTAATTTAAGATGAAGGGGTTCGGAAGGCGAAATTGAGTATTGTTATCTAATGCTGATTATAAAAGAAAATAGAGACAACATGAAATGCAGGAAAATTCTCATATGCTGTAATCAGTTTATAAATTATAACACTGGATGATGTGTAACTCTGATGTTGGGAAAAGTTGGTTGTAGTAAAGATATATTCAATATAAAAAGAAAGAATTCACTATATAGTTGTCTTTTCCATTTTAAATCCGTTATTTAAAAACAAACAAAGTTTGTATATGGTTTGATGTTTTACATGCAGTAAATAAACTTAGATCTTGCTATTATGGTTCGTGCTACCAGCATGCCATCCTTGTTCTTAAACATGACTCCTGAAATCTTAGAAGCCTACTTAAAAACATAAATAAAGAAAAGAAAAAAAAAACTTACTATATATTTGTGAAGGTATTATTCTCAACCTGGTTTTAATCTCAATGCGATATTTTTTTTTAACAAGTTTGTGCCTAAACAGCACTATGGACACTTTTTGTAAGTTCCCGACTTTTACTGTCTTTGACTTTGGAAAAAGGCCATAAAACGAAAGTTCCTGGGTCATAAAAAGAGACGAGAAACTCTTTAACTCATCGTTGGATCCCAATAAATTCTGCCTTGTTTGCTTCGCATCACGAAAGCAAAGACCAAGAAGGAAGAAGAATGCCCATTTAATGGTCTAGGAACCTTTGAAATCTAACTATGAAAATTTTGCCGTTGAGGAAAAATTCTCAGTAGTTGTATAAAATAAAAGAACCGAATTTTATTTGTTACTTTTTTATGTCTGTGCAAAGCTACATTTCAAAATATACCAGTAAAAAATTTTACAAGAATAATGGAGAAAGGATATTTATTTTAAAACCTAACAGAAGAGTAAATAGTAAATATTTTCATGTCTGATAAAATGAAACCAGAAAATACTATACATTTGGAATTTTAACCGATTTTACACTAAAATTTTGATAAAGAAGAAGAATTTGAGTCATTTTCTTAGACTGCAGTATATTTATTCCAAAGCTAGCTAAAATTATGTCTTAATTTTTAGATATTAATGCGGTTACAATATATTGAGGGGACTCGACAAAAAAGTAAGTAAAATAAATTGAATTAACGGAGAAGTTAAATATGAAGCCAAAATGAATATTTCTATATCGCAAAAACGAAGGGGGGAGGTATCAGTATGTCCATCGCATTAACCACTTTTACACAAATATTTCACAAAAGAAGAGTAATGTGCATTTTTTTAAAGATTGAGGCAAATTTATCTTCCATAGTTTGAAAACACACCTATCAATTGTATAGTATTAATAAGGTTAAAATATTATAATAAAAAGGCAAATACATAGATAGACCAAATAACCCGGGTACTGGGGAAAATTCTTTATTTCTTGCAGTATGTAAAACAAGAACAAAATTTTCTACATCTGAAAGTGTAAAACAGACAATATACGTACAAAATTTTAACCGCTTTCACACAAATATATCTCAAAGAAAAGGGTATCCTAATACTTTTCAACCTAAAATTTTATTTTATGTCCCATACAAAGAAAAATACAAATTTTACAGCATTAATATGGATAGGATACACTGCGATATAACTGATTAAATTATAACAATTTTCAATGTGTACCTCTGACGTCGGAAAAGCCGGTAGTATAAAAGAGATATTCAATGATAAAAAGAAAGCTTTCACTATGTAGTTGTCTTTTTTTCATTTTAAATCCTTCTTCTTAAATAAACCAAGATTAATATATGGCTGGATGTTTTTTTATGCAGTAAATAAACCTAGATCTTGTTCATGTAATTCGTACTATCAGCATGTCATGCTTGCTTTGAAACATGAATCCTGAAATCTTTGAGGCTAACTTCAAAATATGAACATAGAAATGAAAAAAACAACAATCAAATATTTGTAAAGGAAATATTCCCAAGCTGACTTTAATCTCAAAGCGATATTTTTTTATAAAAAGAACAAGTTTGTACCTAAACAGCACTATGGACACTTTCTGTAAGTTGCTGACTTTTACCGTCGTTGACCTCGGCAAAAGGCCATAAAACGAAAGTTCCTGGGTCATAAAAAGAGACGAGAAACTCTTTAACTCATCGTTGGATCTCAATAAATTCTGCCTTGTTTGCTTCGCATCACGAAGGTAAAGACCAAGAAGAAAGAAGTATGCCCTTTTAATGGTCTAGGTACCTATGAAATCTAACTATGAAATTTTTGCTGTTAGGGGGAAATTCTCAATTATAGTATAAAATAAAAGAACTGTCTCTTATTTGTAACTTTTTTATGTCTGTACAAAGCTATATTTCAAAATATACCAGTAGAAATTTAACAAGGATGCAGGTGAAAGGATAGTTATTTTGAAACATAGCAGAAGAGCAAATTTTTTCATGTCTAATAAAATGAAACCAGAAAATAGTTATACATTCGGAGTAAAATTTTGATTAAAAAAGAAGAATTTGAGTTATTTTTTACCTTCCAGCGGGCGCGAGTATGTGAGAGATCGACTAGTATGAATTTCGTTTTATACCTTTAGATAGGTTGGCATTGGGAACGCCTGTCCATAGCTACTTTTCTGTCTCTTTTTGACCTACTTTCAGTTGTCGATGAAAGTTTGTGACGTTAATAGGTCTCTGATGATTAGTTATTTCTATCTTAGAGATACACGCGACAGTTCATATAAGTTTTTGTTATATCTGATTTTTGATGGTTTTACAAATAAATCCGTAATGTTTTAGACTGACAACAGCTGGCAAATGCACTTACGAAAGAAAATGTTTAAGAAACGCACTCACGCCTCTACAAAGAGAGATTAAATTAAAGGTGCTAAAGAGAAAAGCGAAACTAGGTATTGAAGAAGGGAAGATGTGACGTCAGTTAAAAAAATCTTGCAAAAAAGAAAAGTAGACTGGAATCACGAGGTTCGGTTGTGAGATTTGCCAGAAATATGTATGTTTGGATAACACTAAACACATTTGCTCAAATGGCAACGCTGCAATGAAATAACAATGAAACTATTTTCTTCCTTTTCATATCAAACTTTCAATTACTTTTTCCTTTTTATTCATAAATTCTGTATTTTTGCACTTCTATATTTTTTGTGCAAATTGTTCTGTCACTCGTTTATATTCCTTTTACTTCAATTCAGTTAGCCTGTGGTCATTTTGTATTGCTATTGCAATATATATTTGTTTATATTTTTTCTTCTTCCTTTTAAGTAAAAAAATGTTTAATTGTAATTGTATGTAAAAATTGTTTAATTGTACTTGTAAAATTTAATTGTAGTTACTAATCCTAAGCTATTTACAATACAATTTTTATAGTTACGCCTTTGAAAATTTACATTTTATTTTAGCGAATGTGGGAAATACGTGTGACCTTTCATGTTAGCATGCCGGCCCCGCCCTCTGGAAGATTAATTGTATGTATATACAGTGGGTAAAAAAAGTTTCCGTACGGTCACTAAATTTAAGAATAAATGAGCATAATTTGTAAAATATTGCATTTTTTTCTTTAAATACTGTCTATATGTGTTTAGTATAAGTCTATAGAAAGAGAGTTTTTGTAAATTTTCATTTTTAAAAAACGAGAAAAGCATATTATTTGCAATATCTAAGGTAAATTGAAAATTGCAGTGCAAAAAAAGTTTCCGTACGCTTTATGCAAATTCTTTCTGAAGTTTTTAAAACAGGCCCGCAGTAAGTCTTTGACGGCAGAAAGTTAATCACTGATAAGAAAACAACATTTCGACAGTTGTTGAGTTAAATTTGTTATTGATCGTCTCAAAATGCAAGTTCCCAGAGCTATTCGGGAATTAGTGATTAAATTGCGTAATAATGGATTATCCATGAAAGGGATTAGTGAAAGGATTAAAAAACCGAAGTCTATTGTGCAATATATAATTGAAAGATATCGTAAACTTCATTCACTTGAGAATGGCGATCGATCTGAGAGGCCTCCAAAATTAAATCACATGCATAAAAGAAACATCTTACGCCAACTTCAAGAAAATCCCCAAATTAGTGCACCGAAGTTGGCAACTGATTTAATGGTTAGTTACAACATTATAGTCTTAACTCAAACAGGGAGATATGTCAATAAAAAAAGTGGTTATCATGGACGTGCGGTCCTGAAGAAACCCTATATAAGTTTGTACAACAGGAAAACGCGCCTCGAGATTGCAATGAAGCATGTAAGCAAGCCATTATCTTTTTGAGAATCCATTCTTTTTAGCGATGAATCAAAATTTAACATTCATGGGTCAGATGGCCGAGTTATGGTGTGGAGAAAACCAAACGAACAAATGCTAACTAAAAATTTATGCAGAACTGTAAAGCACAGTGGTGGCGGTGCAATGGTGTGGGGGTGTATGAGTGCTTCTGGAGTAGGAAATTTGCAGTTCATCGAGGGAAATATGAATCGATATGGATATCTGGATATTCTTAAACAAAATGTGTTATCCAGTGCAGAGAAACTATCACTTGGAACTGGATTTACTTTTCAGCAGGACGGCGATCCTAAACACACCTCTAAGATTTGCAAAGAGTAGTGTCTTTACCATGTTAAGCAACACATTCATAGCCCTCCCAAGTCACCCGATTTAAACCCCATTGAACATTTGTAGGGAGAAATTGGCCAACAACTTAAAAAATATGACATAAAAGAAAAAGTTGAGCTCAAAAGTGCCCTTAGTAGTATTTGGTGTAATTTTCTCCAGAAACCACAAAAAAAACTTGTAGGGGTAATGCCTCAACGTCTAAAAGAGGTGATAAAGGCCAAAGGAGGGCCCACTGATCATTAAATGTATATTTGTTAAATGTATTTTGCATTTTTGTAAACTTTTTTCGTGTGCTAGGGCACCGTACGGAAACTTTTTTGTTCCATGTTTACGGCATTTTTTGAGTTTTTCAAGATTTATTATTTAATTTTGTCAGTTTTATCATCCTTTTAATGTGAATAAATATTAAATAATATTAGTTTTAGCTCATTTTTAAGTTTTCATCTTTATCATTATGAATTTTGTGTGACAAATTAAGCTTTGATTTGCATTCATATCTGCGTACGGAGACTTTTTTTACCCACTGTATATGTATACACATACACCCACACATATAGATAGATAGATAAATAGAGAGATTAAAATGTTATTATATGCTGTTATTCATTAAAATTATTTCCCTGATCTGCAGATAAAAATCGCTTAACAAATAGGACAAAATGCAAAACTGAGCAAACACATTTACTAATATAATAATTTCGAAATGCAAAATGATTTATGATTTGGATGTCAACTTTTCAGTAAATCACTACCCAGATTTCTGACGTCTTTACTTTCTTTCGGAACTTTTTATCTGAATCACCAAGATTCACGAGAAATAAAAACAATTAACGGGTTTTCTAGAACGGGTTTTTTCTCCGAATTTACGATCTTTCACGCATTAAGCTAATTGCGTTGAATGCAGGCAAAAGCAATCTGGAAGTGCCTCTCGAAAGTTGTTATTGGATTTCCAGAGTGAAGTGTTTCCCTCGCAGTGCACTCGAGAGGGAAAGAAAAGAATTTGGAATAAATCTTACGCCGATGCTTCTCGGGAAAGGAATTATTTGTGGAAGTGCAACATTCGGATTGTTGATTCTTTTCAAAGCAAACTGTAGTCTCGAATATTTTTTCGCTTTAAATATGAAAAAATTGCACTATTATTGTAAGGTTATTTTTATTTATTCCCTTAAAAGAAATATGTCAGTTTTCTTGTTGACTGTTATTAAATATTTAATTATGCATACACTTTTCTTTCATAGCACAACTAAGGTTTTTTAAGGTTTTTATCAATGCAATTAGTTTAGATTGATTCTTTTCAATACGTGTTCAAAGCAAACTGTTGTTGGCAATATTTTTTCGCTTTAAGTCTGAAAAATCCGCACCATTATTTTAAGACTGCATTTATTAATTCCTTTTAAAGAAATATGATAGCTTTCTTGTTGATAATTTTTAAACATTTAATGAAGCATACATTTTTTTTCATAGCACGACCACACCTTTTTTAATCTTTTTGTCAATTCAATTAGTTTGAATTGCTTCTTTTTAATTAGTGTTGATTCTTTTCAAAGCAAACTGTAGTCTCGAATATTTTTTCGCTTTAAATCTGAAAACTCCGCACTATTATTTTAAGACTGCATTTATTAATTCCTTTTAAAGAAGTATGATAATTTTCTTGTTGATAATTTTTAAACATTTAATGAAGCATACATTTTTTTTCATAGCATGACCACACCTTTTTTAATCTTTTTGTCAATTCAATTAGTTTGAATTGCTTCTTTTTAATTAGTGTTGGTTCTTTTCAAAGCAAACTGTAGTCTCGAATATTTTTTAGCTTTAAATCTGAAAATTCTGCACCTTTATTTTAAGACTGCATTTATTAATTCCTTTTAAAGAAATATGATAGTTTTCTTGTTGACAATTTTTAAACATTTAATGAAGCATACATTTTTTTTCATAGCACGACCACACCTTTTTAAAGGTTTTTGTCAATTCAATTAGTTTGAATTACTTCTTTTCAATTAGTGTTGATTCTTTTCAAAGCAAACTGTAGTCTCGAATATTTTTTAGCTTTAAATCTGAAAATTCTGCACCTTTATTTTAATACTGTTTTTATTAATTCCCTTAAAAGAAATATGCCAGTTTTCTTGTTCACCATTTTGATACATTTAATGAAGCTCTTTTCTTTTATTAAAAAACCGCACCTCTTTTTTTGGAATTCAAATATTCAATTAGTTTGAAAATGTGAACTAACATAGAGCTAACATTAGCAATTGAATGAAAGAAAGGCAGTTAGTAAAACTTTCTCATGAATAATTTAAGACATTTTTTATAATTAATCAAGAATAATTAATTAATTATTCTTGAAAGCATTAATCTTACAGCGTGCGGAGAAAATTGATACATAATCATAAATATTCGCATGAAGTTTTTCTAGAAATATGTTATTATATATTAAAGGCAATATTGTGACGAAGATCGAAATAAACACACCGCCAGTTTTGAACTAAGAAAAAAGTTTATTGAAGGAAAATAGCGACTTGTAACTTGACAAGGTCGAGAAGTTACCCACGACTAGAGGGTATCAGCTTTCATACACGAACAGAATATTCGAGAAACAATTTATATAACAAAGATAGGTCTAGAATGTTAGAAAACATAAGGAAAGAAACTAAAACTGTAAACTTTGAACACGATAGACATGTCGAGCATCGAATCTTAAAACACAGGGTTTGAATAGCGTGCCTTGACCAATAGGCCACTGAGCTCGTGCCAAACTTTCTTCATGCGGCAATATCATGTGTTAATATATTATAATAGTATTGGGAAAAAATCAAGGGGTCTAATACTATAAAATTGTTGCTTCTATTACATTTTGGAACTACAAAAGGGTAAATTGTCTTTTAAAAGTATATGCACATGTCATATGTTTTCAAATATTTCAATTGTAGTCAATATAAGGTCATGCCGACGGATAAGGAAACATCACGATGTATTAATGCACATGATTCAACAATACTCATAATGATCCATGCGAATTTAAATATTTTTTATATTTAAAAAAATTCAAAAATCGTAAATCAATTACCTAAACTTTATTTGAAATGAAATCTTTTATAGAGCAATTTTAACTGTTTTAAGACTATTATACGTAAGGAACACATTTAACAACAATGTGGTGATTTTTATTGCACGCATTTAAATACTTTATATGTTTTAACAAAATGTTCAAACATCGCAAATCAACTACATAAACTTTACTCGAAACGAAATCTTTTATAGAGCCCTTTTAATTGCCGTGGGACTTATAAGTAAGGAATACATTTAACTACTATGTATTGATTTTTGTTGTATGGTTAACAATGATGATATAAAATTAATCTGGGAATTAGAAAAATTGTTTTAATTAAATCTAGATTTGAAATCATTTTCAGTATATCTTAACCTTAAATATCCCTTTGAATAGCAAATTGCTTCAGCGTGCTCATACGATAGTAATTGAATCTTTTACCCAATTGCAATCCAGAAAATTAAATCAAGAACAGCCAGCTTTTCACTTAATGACATTAATTAATTAGCTTTTCATTAATTAATTCACCGCATATAAATAGATTCTATAGCTTCCTATATTGAGATATACGTATTATTAGTGTTAGCAGAAAATAATAATTGCAAATATATCTGCATAATTCAATGATTGCTTGTTGATAACGACATTGTTTTGCCAGAAATGGTAATTATGGAGATATCCTCATTAAATTTTGTTATTATCGTTGATTCGAGTATGCTCGGTTCTTATCTTACTAAGGTAATCTACTTAAGTCTTGTTTAATAAAGAATATGTAAGACTTTCTCTTAAGCAACAATGCAAATGGTAATAAAGAGATGCAACATTTGTTTTTCATAAATCATTATTTACTCTGATGCATTGATGATATCTTAAGTACCGCATGCCACATCCATATCAGGACATTTTTTTCTTCTTAGAGAATCATAATTTTAAAAAAGTATGGCTTTTCACTTTTTCAAACACGAAATAAAGAGAAGTATTCAAGAATTTGACGAATTTTTATCTATGAGATCTATTTCAGAAAACGCATTATTACCATTATCTGTTTTATTATTTTTACTATAAATTTTATTATTTTTATAGTTTTCAAGTTTATTATGGTTCATTTCCAATTTTATTGTTGCTATTGTTGTCGAATTAATTATCCTTCATTGTCTGTTTCATAATTGTTTATTGTTTTTTACTGTATATTATCATTATCTGTTTTGTTATTGTTATTGTCTGTTTTACTACTGTATTGTTTTTTTATTATTTTCATTATCTGTATTATTGATCTATTGCTGATGTTTTATTATTATCATTATCTTAATTTTTATCTGTTATTGTTGTTTTATCATTATCATTATCTGTATCATTTATCTGGGTTTGTTGTTTCATAATTGTCATTATTTATTTCACTACTGGCATTGTTGTTTATTATTGTCATTATCAGTTTTATTACTGTTATTGTAGTTTCATTATTGGTATTATCTGTTCTTGAGCATGATAACTTCAAAACGATTTGAATTACACTGATGAAATTTAGCGCTTTAATTTTAAACTAAATGTATAGAATTGAAAATCCTTACAAAGAAAGTCTACGTACTTGCTCTGTTCATATTAAAGTGCACCACTCAATAAATTCGAACCGAAAGGGCAAGCATATATAAAATTTGATAAGCTTAAGCACCTAAAACGCAGAATATTACTGGGTTTTTAGCCAAATATGTATATCACGAGACCAAACTCTTATTTAAACTCTGGATGCTTTTCGTAGGGTAGGGAGGGGTTTAACAGCATTCAGGTGTTTCGGTAGCTCTGAAGCCATTAAACTTATTTTTAAAATTTCAATCCCAGATTAAGTCTGATAGATTTCTATAAGATCATTTTAAATAAGAAAGCATTTCCTTACATATTGTCACCTAGATAGAACTCAAGAAGTAGAGTTAAATCACTTTATTCACTCAACTCTGAATTAGAAACACAGTGACTGAGAGATCCTCTGCTTTTATACAAGTAGGGAAAGTTCCAGAATGCCTTTCTGGAGACTTTAAGAAAAGTCCAGAGCGCTTATCTAGCAAATTAAAGAAAAGTCCAGAATCTTCCGGAGCACGAAATCAAGGAAAAGTGCAGAAACAAATTATTGTCATTCGAACACATGATCTCCTGACTACGAGTCCAGCGGCATAACCATTCAGCTATGCAGACTCGACGATGCTTAGTTTTAATGCTGCAATATATTTCATAAAATGGGAAAAAGCGAATTGAACATTTACTCGAATAATTCGATTCGTTGTCCATGTATTGGTATAAATACGTGAGGAATGATATTCTTCAATAAAGCATGCATTAATCAACATGCTGTTTCCGAGCATTTCAGTTCTTTTAGACTGAATAACATTCTCTGTCATTATTTTAAAATTTGAAATATAAATGATTAATTGAATTAATAACCTGAGATGATTAAAGCGCATTAAATAACAACTTCTCTTCTGCTCTTATTGTGTCATTATCATCCCATTCATCTCCGCTTGTCGATAGATTGCAGATAAGTTGCTGACAGAGCTGTAGTCAATAAATATGAAAAATGGGTATTCGAAAATTTAGTTAATTAAATTTCCCCAACAGTATCTGAACTTGAGCTGAAAAAAAAAATCATGATCAAAAGTATTTGCTATCGTTACTCTTTATTCTTCATTTAATAAAAAATAAAAAATAAATATTTTTAAAAATATAAATTAATATTTAAAAGAAATAATAAAAAATTAATAATTTTTTTATTTTATTATTATTATTAATCTATGATGTATTTCGATAAAAATGTAGGAAACATAAAACCAAGGAAATAATTACAGGGAAGCCCCTACTGATAGTAAGAATAAATATTAAACTTTGCTTCTTTTTATTTATTACTATACAATAATAGATCTTTTATACAATACAATAACATGTATGATGTAATATATTTTACAACAGAAGATCTTTTATACAATACAATAACATGTATGATATAATATATTATACAACAACAGATCTTTTATGTTATAACAGATCAACAACAGATCTTTTATTGCATAACATATATGTTGTGCAATAACAGATAATTTTCTCTCTGATTTATTATTATACACTAAAAGATATAATAAATGTTACTAACAGACAATTTGAAAAATTGATAAATATGTCTTTTAAAAAATATATGTTATGTAACGTCAAAAGAGAAACACTTTCCCGTGCCTAGAATTTTAGAAATATTTCACCCTATTTATTATTAATACTTGGGAGCTAGTTATAAACAAAATGATATAAAGGAATGTATATATATGTATATACATGTATGTATATGTGTATGTATATATGTATATAAAGGAATTTTCATAATCAATAATTTTTCGTCTTGAATTTTAGAGTTCGAAAATTGGTCAATTTTAATCAATGGGTAAGAACTTTAGTAAAAATAATTTCATAATTCCAATGGAGAGCAATAAAAGTATCTTTTCCATTAAAAGGCTATTATTTATTAAGGTATCCGACTACAGGAAGGAAAAATTCCGAAGGAAAAATTTTGAAAAATTGGATTTTTTAGAAACTATTTATTGTTTCAGTTGCATTGTCAATTATAAACCATATAAATACGAAAACAATTATTTGAAAATATGGTAATTTGGATAATATGGATGTATTTGAGAAAAGGAAAAATGTGTAGTAAATTTGAATGAAATTGAAGCCAAACGGTTAACACTCTGCACAAAATTGTAATGCAGCAATCCTATTTTTCTTTCTACGCAAGTTATGGAATATAATGATGAATGAAATGAGCCAAAAATCTAAGAAAAATGTTAAGATGCAAAGAAGTTATGGTTCAAAATACGTGCATATCATAAGTTTACGTCTTAATTTTTCTAAAAACACACGTGAATGAAAAAGTATATCACCAACAATAAAATTTGTGTTTTTTTCATTGCCAATATTATTTAAAGAAATTTTTTATGTAAATACCTCTTCTAATTTCGGAGATATCATATTAACGGAAGAGAATTTTTATGAAAATTAAAGTATTGAGAAAATGGAAGCTAAAGACAAATTTTAGCTGCAAAGTAAGTGACCTTCCTTTTCGTAGAAAAGCTAAACTGTTTTAGGATTAGTTTTAGTTTAGTTTAGTTATATTAACGTCCCGTTTAAACCAACACGAGGGCTCTTTTGGGACGCACCTCGTTATTTTGAGCCACGGTCAGATGACGAGGACGACACCTGAACTGGCACCCCAATCTCCACACCACGCCACACCAGCGGGTGTGCAAGAGACCCCCTCACACGACGGTCCTTCGGTGGAATCGAGTCTCGCCACCTGAAACCCTCCGGTTCTGAGCCACATGAAATAGTAATAATTTAAAAAAAGAAATCGCCAGTATTTTCGATGATGATGATGCCATGTCCATTTTTCCACGAAAAGGGGGTGCAATAGCTTTTGAGGGTAAAGACCTCTGAGCACCCAGAGGGGAGATGTCTGACTTCTAGCTCAAATGAAGGCGACACAAATATTCGCTTACGCAACGCTTTTTTTACCGGGGGGCGCATTCATACATCTCACAGATAGAACACAGAACAGCCATGACCGAACCGGGACTCGAACCCAAGAGACCCAGATCAAGTGGAAGACACGCTACCCCTATGCCAGGACGTTGGCAGTGTTTTCGATAAGCAGTGTTTTTAACGTAGTCGGATAGCTTAAACTAAAATGGGATAGCGATTTATTATTCAGTTCAGTTTCAAGAAAAAGATCCACTTTGAACCAGTTTTAGTCCGCTCATTAAATGAGATAAGAAATTGTATCAAATTATTTTTCAATTTTCACATGAAAGGATCTTCACTTTCACGGTGTAGAAACAATAAATGTTTCCATTTTTCATTTATCTAAAATTAAATAATAACCAATAAAAGAAGTGTGATTTTAAAAAGGTTCCTTCAGGCCTGTTCTGAAAAACTATTAAGGTATATCCAATTACTTTAAAATCTCACTTTTACCATAAAATTGTCGAATAGTTTTTAATTGTTATTTCTTGTAGTTCAAACTTTTCTCTTTCTAAAACAGTTTATCTTTTCTAGAAAAAGGAAGGCTTCACTTATCCTCCAGTCTCCCACATATTTCTCATCTAAAATTTGTATTCCATTTTCCCAAAACTATAATTTGCTTAAAAGTTTTTCACTGTCAACATGATATCTCCAAAAATAATAAAAGTATTTAGTTAAAAATTTCAGCATGTGCTTTAAATAATATGGGCAATGAAGTGAATCAAAAATTTTATTATCAGTGAAATACATTTTCATTTTTAGGTGTTTTTAGAAAAATTAAGCTGCGAATTTATTGAAAAAATGCATATTTACATATATTTTACACATAACATCTTTCCACCTCAAATTTAAAATCTCTTTATGCAAAAAGTTTGCAAATCAAAACCTTAGATTTTGGTTCATTTCATTCATCATTGTGTTCTATAACTTGTCTACAAAGAAAAATAGGATTGTTATACTACAATTTTATGTTGAGTGTTAACCGTTGTGGCTAAATTTCATTAAAATTTACAACACGTTTTCCTATTTCTCAAAATATATTACATTTTCAAATTATATTTTGTGTTTATATTGTTTATAATTGACAATACATTTGAGCCCTTGTATAATTAAAAAACACACACACAATTTTTTGCAAAAATTTACCATACAACGTTATCGGATACCTTAATATTTAACTCTCTTACGACAGCATATTATTTCAGTATTCTAAAATTAGTCATTTTTATAGTTGAAAATACAACTTAGAGTATACATTTTTCACAGTTATAACTTACGTGTCCTTTCTCAATATTACTGAATACATGTTAGCAAATTATTCCGCATGTATAAAAAAGACATAGAACATATCCTGAAGTTAATATAACACTGCATTATATGGAATTTTATTATGTCCACGCACGCTGCTCATATATGCATTTATGGCAGAAAGGCAATGGATATATTTTTCATAAGAAGGTAGCAATGGGTTGTTACTTTGGGGTATAATGGGTTGTTACTTACTTATAAAAAAGGGGAAAGTAGACATAAAAAATTGGTAGACAGAAAACAACTATTTATGCAAAATATGAATATCATGAAGGAAGGCGTATAAGAAAGAAAATGGATCCTCTTATTTATTGAAATTGGTAGCTATAAAAATTATGTTAACTATTATGCATGGATTCATCAGCAATATTAGATATAAAAGCATAATGGATACAAATTGATTATAGTTTTAATTATTTCACCTGAAAGGGCGTTTTTTCATTCATAGGATGTTAGAGATTTTGAATTCTTAAAAAGTTTTTTTTTTCTGTCTTCTAAAAAGGATGATTCAAAGATTTTATATTTAAAAAAAACTAAAGTTATTTCTTAATAATTTTGTATAATTATTTTTACTGCCAAATAATACAGGATAATAGATGAAATTACAATAAATTTATAACCAGTTACAGAATTTGCCCTTTTCTTGTTTCGATTTGTGAATGTCATGAAATTTTATTTCAACTGGCATAAATTTTAGTTTAATTTTAAATATTTATGTTAAAGAAATATATAACTCCGTTAAAAATGATATATTAACAATATTAAAAAGTTTTGCATTAGTTTTTAGGAATGTAAATTTCATATTCTGCAGTATATTTCGAGTTTTAAAACAATTTTTCAAAATTACTTTGCAAGTACATACATATTTTTTTCTACATTTTCCAATTTATTTGGAGTTTTAAAACAATATTTCCAAATTAGTTTCGAAATGTATCTTCTATTCTCAAAATTTGCTACTTTATTTCGAATTTTCAAACAATTTTTCCAAATTTCTTTATAATTATATATTCTATTCTATATATTTGCAGTTTATTTAGAATTGTCAAACAAATTGTCCAAATTTATTTTGAAATGTATATTCTATTCTATACAATAGCAGTTTATTTCGAGTTTTACCATAATTTTTCTACATTAATTTGAAAATATAAATTTTATTCTGTAGATTCGCATTTTATTTCGTATTTTCAAATAATTTTTCTAAATTTCTTTGGAAATATTTGTAGCATAGACAATGACAATAATGTTAGATAGACCAATGTAAAAAACTTTATAATATATGAAAATAACAAAAGATTTTTCTTCTTAAATAGATTTTCCCCACTTTGCTGAATCTTATCATTAGGAATTTTTTTAATATTCAAAACAAGTATACAAAATTTTAATATTAACTATATATTTCAAGAAAATAAAAAATAGAAATGCGCAATAGCTCTCTGGGGTTAATTAATTCTACAAAATAAATGTTTTTTCTACTGCATGATTAATATAACAATAGTTATAGTTTCATTCTTAGAATACTTCCTAATTTTAAATTAATAAAAAAAATTACATCTACATACAATTGAAAAGTAAATTTAAATTATCTTATTTTAAAATAAATTGTCACTTTAGAATATGGTGTATTCTTAAAAATATTTAGTGATTTTTTTTTGAATAACTCGAAGTATAACAAATTCTTTTGTAAATTCATAATTATGTAATCTAAAGAAAAGAAATTTTAAGTAGGTTGGAGAAAATATTTAAAAACATATTGGAAAATAGTAGTACCAAGTATCGAATAATCAATTATTAGTATCAAATAATGTTATAAGTTAAATATATGTTATTTTTTAAAGATATTTATTTAAATTTAGCCCAATAAATATTACTTTTCTAATACAGATTCTGTATTTAGATATATAATTATCTAAAATATTATATATTTAAATATTTAAAAAAATTGTCATGGATTCCACTACTAAGTTCGTAAATTCACCGGGTTCGCCTATTTTGAGCATATGGTGTAAAAATAATCAACAGGCCTTAGTAAAAAATACGACAACGTTTATTACACACGAAGGGACAAGTAGACAGAAACAACAACTATGCACAAATGAGACGAACACATAATAGTACATAGCAGCACACAACAGCAAACAGTAGCCTACAAATAGTAACCATCCATAGCACACAAAACGTCCATACAGAATTCAGCGCGAAAGAGAATCTTCGAAGCCAAACTGTATGCAAATGCCGACTCATTACTTCTCACAGTTGGTTACTCTACCCACGACACAAGACTGCTTCCAGAATAGACAACATGACTCTATATATGGTCCAGTTCAGCAACAGCTTGAGCTACACACAAAGCTATCACTCCACCGTTGTTTTACTATCCTCTCGAAGACTTGATACTGGACTACGATTCCAACTGGAATCCCCTGCAGCTTGAGACTTCCGACCTTTTATAATTCATGGGAGCGGGTTAAGGCGGTAATTGGACCAATCATGCGTTTCACTCTTTCTTATTGGCTGGATCACTATATTTCTCAAAGTTTCCGGTAATATCTATTTTTTCCAAAAATTTTGCCAAATTAACTGCAGTTTGAGACTTCCAGGCTCTTATAATTCACAGGAAATGGAATAAGACGGATTTTGAACCAATTAGGTGTTTCTCAGTTTCTTATTGGTTGGATGACTATAATTCTAGAAGTTTTTGGTAATATATATTTTCTCCCTAAATTTTGCCAAATTCTTGACTACGATACTTGATTAGGACTCCAACTGCAATTCAATACAGCTTGAGACTTCCGGTCTTCTATAATTCACGGGACGTGCGGTGAGACGGTTCTTGGACCAATCAGGGTTTTCTGAGACTCTTATTGGCTGGACCATTAGAATTCTTGAAGTATCTTTTAATATCTTTTTTCTCGCCAAATTTTTTGCCAAATTCTTGATTAAGATACTTGATTATGACTCCAACTGCAATTCACTGCAGCTTGAGACTTACAGCCTTTTATAATTCACGGGAATCGGGGAGAAAAGGTTCTTGAACCAATCCGACGTTTCTTAGTTTCTCATTCGCTGGGTCATTATAATTCTCTAAGCTTCTGGTAATATATATTTTCTCACCAAATTTGGCCAAATTCCTCACCAAGTATCTAAAAATCATGGATCGGCAACAGTATTCAATACAAATGATTGTAAGTCCGTCTTTCCAGTGATAGAGCTAACCATGCTGGGAAGCAAAATTACTGGTTTCTAACAATGTATTTAGTCGATATTGCCTCATTGAAATGAAGCAATTGCCGAGTCTGCATAGCTGAATGGTTATGAAGCTGTGTTAATAGTCAGGAGATCCCGTATTCGAATCCCAGTAGACTTAAAATCTGTTGAAGTATTTTTTCTTGATTTCATGTTCCGGAAGATTCCAGACCTTTCTTTAATTTACCATATAAGTGCTCTGGACTTTTCTTACTGTCTCCAGAAAGGTATTCTGGAACTTTCCCTACTTGCATAAAAGCTGAAGATCTCTCAGTCACAGTGCTCTTAGTTCAGAGTTAAGCTTATAAATTGATTTAATTCCGCTTCCTGTGTCTTCTTCTGTTCTATCTACGTCACAATATCAACAATTGTTAAAATGTAACTTTTATTTCATCAAATAAGATTTCAAGGAAACAGATTCAAGTAGCATTTAAAATATAATTTTTATTATAAATCTACTTTCCGGAAACAAAGTATCTTACAAAATCTTTCCTTAAATAAAAACAGATAAATAAGCAAAACCGTTCCTTTGATTCTTAAAAAAATCTTCAGTGTCTTTACTCGATGTAATTGACTTACTCAAACGTTGCCATGGAGATGGAAACGTTTAGAATAGCAAATAAAGAAACTAAAAAAACAAGTTTAATACCTTGTATTTTATTGTAAAAGTTAAACAGCTTATTGTAACAAAAACAGGATTCTACTACAAAAATACTTTTATTCAGAGGAAAAATATCATTTTTAGCATGCTCTAAAGTAGCTTCTTTTTTTAAAAAAAATTGAGACCATAAGGATGCATAATAATGTATTATTTAAAACTAGTAAAGAACTATAGAACTAGTTAAGTTAATAGTTAAAAGTTAAAAAAACATTGGCGGTGTAATAAATTTTATTCTTACTATTTTCTTCCAAATTTAAATCTGTAGGAAAAAATTAAATGCTATAAAAAGTGTATTATTAAAATGAGCATTTATCATGCATAGCTAGCTCCTTGATTAAAAAAATATATATATTGAGATTTATGTGTTTTGAGTTCATTATAATGGAATTCCAAATAGAAAAAAAAAACTAACTACTTCACCTACTTTTTTATACGCATGTTTTGAAATTAAAGCCAGGATAAAACTTTTAATGTTTGAAAGGAAAAGGCACTTTTTATTTGAAAGATAACTGTTAATAAATGAAGAGCAGTTGAATCAAGTTCTTCAAAGGTCAAACGATGTTTTGTTAAACAAATAAATTGAAAAGATTATTTCCGAATCGTATAAATGTTTTCGACTTTCTGGTACGGCATAAAAAAACATTATTTCAATGTGCAATTAAGGCTTTATTTTTATAACTAGGTCATGTCTTATATCGAAACTTTAAATTGTTTTTTAATATTAAAGTACGTTTTAAATTTATCTCCAATTATATGGTCTTATAGTATTATTTTATAGAAGTTCTGTAATTTCTTAAAGAAGGTTTACAAAAAAAGGCTTTATTTTTCTGAAGTAAAGCTTAAAG
>JAPMOQ010037917.1:0-23729 GCA_026543055.1 Argiope trifasciata | reverse complement strand
TTTTCGTGTGTGGCAACACTAGGATTTAAAAGAATAACGAGAAGCAGCTGGGGCAACTCAACTCAAATGAAAAGGAGGAAGAAAAAAAAAAGAAAAGAAGAGGGAAGGAGGACATGTTGGTTAGATTGGACGAAAAAGATGTCTGGGGTAGAACGGCAGCTGAAAATGTGAAATGCAGTATTGAAAAGTTGCGATTGTATATAGTTTTATTTTGTTTATTAATTTGTGTTAAATGTGTCGTGCTGCTGTAGCAGATTCAATAAAATAGCAGCTGTAAAATCTTGGCTGATGATTTGAAGTTTTCTCACCGATGACTCATACGTTTTACGTTACTATAAAACCCTCATGTTTGGACAAGTTTTACTGGCGCAGTCGACAGGATTCGGACAGGTGAGAGCTTCATTGTTATTATGTAAATGCATGCTCCTACATTATAAGTTTTTTTCTTTAATTTCAATTATTTGGACAAAGGTTATTTGATTCTTTTTTAAGTCGTTACTATTCTCACCAAGAGGAAAACAAACACGCCAGTGTTAAATTTTATTTGTTGCGAATCTCACTGAGAGAGAGAAAAAAAAAGCACGTCAGTGTTTATTTTGTAAAGTATTTTCGTTTTGGGTTGCTATTTTTCAAAGTTCATTTATCAATTTAATTTATTCTTTGGTCCAAATGATTGAAATATATTTTATAAAATATTGTTTGAATTAATTTAATTTCTCGCCAGAGAAAAGAAAAGCAACACGCCAGTGTTAAATTGAGATTTTGTTTCCGCCAGGAAAATATATGTTTTGTGTAATTTGTTTAATACGTCAGTATTTATATATATATATATATATTTTATTACTGTCTTCGTATATGCGATGAAATAAAACACATCGGTGTTTCATATCATGAATCATGGTTGTGTTTTGTTTTTTCTGACCGGAAGTGGATTACTCCTTGTTCGTATTGAGTCATAAATTAGAATAATTTTTTTAAAAACGATTTTTTTTTTTTTGTCAAGTAAAGTTACTGTACAATATTTTTTATTATTGTCATTTTGTAGGCATATATTTTAGTTGTGAAATTGAAAGTCAGATTTAATTTTGTTTTCTTATTACTGTGAATGTTATTTCGAACTTCGAAGAAAAATTTCGTTTGAGGATTAAAAAATATATTCATTTAGACATTTCCATTTTAAATTGTTATTTTCTTATGTTTTGGAAAGTTATCTGGATATATTTCTTTTTAAGAAGTGGTGTATTTTCTATTGTATTTTTATCATATGAATATTTGTAATTTTAAATTAGTGTGACGGATTTTTTTTATTTGAAATATTTAGGGTAATATTTGGCACAACGTGTAACATAGATTCGAAATAACAATGGCATTTTTGGCCAAGGGTAGGAAGGAAGATTTATGGAAATTGGCTGAAGAATTAGGAGAAACACCAACTCCCGCAATGAAAACCATAAATCTTAAAAACCTTATCACCGGAAGTGAATCTTATGAGGAAGAGTTTGTGAAAGGCATGTTAGATACGATTATTACAATGAGACTAGAGGAACAGAAGCAAATGCAAATGGAATCGGAACGGAGAAAATTGCAAATAGAATCGGAACAAAGAAAATCGCAAATGGAATTTGATTTAAAAAAATTAGAGATCGAATCGAGGGTGCATCAGGCAACTCCAGTCTCTAGTAATAGTGGGCAGCAATGTTTTGAATTAATTAGGTTATTGCCGAAATTCCGGGTACAAGAAGATGATATTGTAATATATTTATCTCTATTTGAAAGACAAGCCAAGCGAGCTAAAATAAATATTGAGGATTGGGTAACAAGTCTTTTGACTTTATTACCACCTGAAATCGTACAATTGATTGGCAGGGAGTTAGCAGAGAATTTTGGGAATTATGAGCATATTAAAGGCATTTTATTAAAGAAATTTAAACTGAATCCTGAGAGTTTCAGGAAAAAGTTCGTAACGCATCAAAAAATGAATGAGAAATCTTGGAAAGATTTTTGTTATGAAATAACGAATTATTTTGAAGAGTGGATTAGTGGGCTCGATATCAAAGATTTTAAGGGATTAAAAGATTTAATCATTACAGACCAACTAAAGAAAAGAGTGCCTTATGAAGTGAGGGATCATTTCTTGGATGAATGGGCAAAATTTATTTCTCCAATCACTCTAGCCGACAAATTGGACGAATATGACAGTATTCGCAGTGAGTTAAAGAAGAATACAGGAGCTGTACCAAAGTATAAAAATTTTGAAAGGACTCAAAATCGTCCCCTTTCAGGGAAGACGCTCAAGAATAAGCCATTTTTTTCATCTCAGAATTTACAAAAATGGAACCAACCATATCGAAATGACGAAGAACACAAGTCTACTTTTAAGGTAACATGTTATAATTGCGGAGAAATTGGCCACACGTCCAAGTTTTGTTCGAATACTCGCCAATGCAAGAGGGTTCCTACTCCAGCTAGAAATAATTTGGTTCAAACATCTACCAAAACAAATGATGAAGAGGCTGATGTCTTAACGGCCAAGGTTTCTGTTCCTGTATCAAGAGCAGTGAACGCGCACAAACACATTGACGATTTAAAAACCATTATTGTCAAGTGTGGAGATGTAGTTTTGAACGGAATAATTGATACAGGGGCTCAAATATCAGTAGTACGCGAAGATTTAGTAAAGGATATTCCTTATGAGGGTGAAAGCAAAATTGAAATATCTTCTGCATTTGGTGAAAACGAAATTACACATTTAAGAAGTTTTGACATGAAAATTGACGATGCTTTACATGACAGTGCTTCAATTACTTGTGCTGTTTCAAAGAAAATTGTTTCAGATTTACTATTAAGTTCATCTGCATACGAAATGCTCCTCGAAAATATCAACATACATAAAAATCAACAATGTGAAAAGACGTCCGAATCAAAAGTCATGAAGTCAGATGGTAAAATTTCAGAATACAACGAGGATAAGGGTATTAGTTGTGAAATACCAAGTGGTATATTAGCAGTAACTACAGAAGACTCTCAACAAGAAAATCCAGACGTAAAAAGGGAATCGTTAACAGAATTCATCCAACTTCAAAGAGACGATGAAACGCTTCAAGGATGTTTTGATTGGGCTAAAAGAAAATTCAACTCTTATACTTTGGAAAATAACGTTCTTTTTCACGCGGAAAATATTTGTGGAGAAAATATTAAACAAGCAGTGCTCCCACAAATTAAAAGAGATATGGTTTTAAAGATGGCACATGAAAGTCCTCTATCTGGTCATCTGGGAGAGAAGAAAACCATCCAGCGGATAAAATATTCATTTTATTGGCCCACTCTAAAACAGGACGTGAAAAAATATTGCGAAAGTTGCCCGCAGTGTCAATTAAGGAGAACTGCTACATATAGAGACAGGATACCTATACAACCCATCGTCAGACCAGAAACTCCATTCGAGGTGTGGAGTGTGGATTGCATCGGACCATTAGAACCGCCATCAGGAAGAAAACACAGATATGTGGTATGTGCGGTAGAGCTATGCACGAGATGGCCGAGGCAATACCGGTCAAAGAGATCAGTGCAAAAACTACATGCAACGTCTTAATGAGAATTTTCACTCAAACTGGTTTCCCTAAAATGATCTGTACTGACCAAGGAACAAACTTTACATCCAAATTAACCAGAGCCTTCGAAGATTTGTTGGGTGTATCTCCCCGTTTCTCTACTCCTGGACATCCTGAAAGTATGGGAGCAGTAGAACGATGGAATAGAACCTTAAAAGAAATGCTAAATAAAAATATACAAGAACATGGAAGGGACTGGGACTTGCATCTTCTCTATCTTCTTTTTGCATACAGAGAAGTCCCTCATAGCACCACTGGTGTGTCTCCTTTTCAGCTGGTCTATGGAAGGTTACCACCGGGCCCTTTATCTTTGATAAAGGAGATTTGGACTGGTGAACGCAATCTCCCAACAACGGCTTCACGGTCAATCGAAGATTATTTACAAAATCTTATTGAAGGTTTGAGAAAGGCTCATGAAATTGCATCTGACAATGCAAGAAAATCACAGGAAGAATATTGCTCCAGATATAATCTGCGTTCCAAGGAGAAATCATTTAGTGTCGGTGATAAAGTTTTGGTGTTGATACCTTCATCTTCACATAAGTTGTTAAACACTTGGGTTGGACCAGTTACAGTTATTCAACTTACTAGATCACATTCTGCGAGGGTTGAGATGGAGGACGGGAGCATCAGAGAATTTCATGTAAACAAACTCCGTCCATATATCCAAAGAATCAATCATGTAGGTGTGGTTTTCGAATTAGATGAAGATTTCGGAACTCTTCACTACGCACCTACCGATAAAATAAATAAAACTCTAGACCAAATTGAAAAGCACATTCAAGAAATGAACTGTACTCTTAGTATTAAACAAAAACGGGATCTCTTCGACGTTTTGAGTAATTACAAAGATGTTTTCAGTTCAAAACCTGGGAATGCCCAAGTCGAAGGACATTCTGTCAGGGTTACAGAGAATTGTTCACCTAAACGGTTGAAACCATATAAGGTACCCATTAGTCTACAAAAAGAAGTAGATAGGCAAATCGAAGAGCTGCTTGACATGAGACTTATTGAACCAAGTGATAGTGATTGGGCACATCCCGTGGTTTGTGTCGCAAAAAAGAACGGAGCTGTAAGATTATGTATAGATTTTAGATTATTGAACAGTTTTACAATACCAGATGCTTATCCAATGAGAAATGCTAAAGATCTGTTATTTGAAGTGGGACAGGCCAAATTCATTACTGTACTTGATCTTACTAAAGGGTATTGGCAGATACCTATGAAAAAGGAAGCAAAACCGTTTACTGCTTTTGTGACTCATTCGGGTCATTATCAATGGAATGTGCTACCGTTTGGAATGAAGAATGCCGGAAGTACGTTTCAGAAATCAATGGATAAGGTCCTAGCTCCACATAAAACATACTGCCGTGCTTATATCGATGATTTGGCAATATTTTCGAAAACATGGGTTGAACATCTCAATCACATAAACAAAGTATTTAAAACATTACGAGATGTTGGATTAACCGTGAATTTAGAAAAGTGTGAGTTCGGAAAACCCGAAGTTAAGTTTCTAGGCCATGTGATTGGTTCTGGTAAGCATTCCCCAGATCCAAAAAAGGTTGAAGTCATGAAGCGTTTAGCGAAGCCAACTACGAAAAAGGAAGTAAGAAGTTTGCTTGGGCTAGTCAGCTATTATCGGGACTACATACCCAACTTTTCTCAAACTGTCTTACCTTTGACAAATTTGACCAGGAAAAACATAGCTAATAACATTCCATGGAACGAAGATGCGGAAAGGGCATTTTTGAAACTCAAAAAAGAACTTGCATCTATGCCATTTTTGCATACACCAGACCTTGGAAAACCCTTTCAGCTATACACAGATGCATCAGCCACTACAATTGGTGCATGTCTAGCTCAGAAAAACGAGCAGGGTAAGGAAATGCCAATCGCTTTTTTCAGTAAAAAATTGAATCCTACCCAGATCAAATGGTCAACTATCGAGAGGGAAGCGTTTTGCGTTTTAGAAGCACTGAAAAAGTTTGACACCTGGATATTTGGTGCAGAAATACAGATAATTTCGGATCATAATCCTTTGACATATCTGACGAAGAGCGTTCCTCATGGAGCTAAACTTTCTCGATGGGCTTTAGCTTTACAACGGTATAACATGACCGTTACGTATAGAAAGGGTAGTCATCATGGAAATGCTGATGCGCTTTCTAGATTAAATTTTCACACATCTAGCCATGAAAGCTAATTTGCTCTAATAGTTATTTTTTTGCCTATTTCTTATAAGATTTTGTTGTAATATTTTACATTTTGTTTTGCTATTTGTTTTGTTGTATTTTATGAGGTATTGCTATTGTTTGATTTATTATAATATTAACTGACTTGTCAGGTTAATTTTTTTTCGTATGTTATATTATGTTTGATGTTAAAAGAAAATAAATTTTGTTTGTGGGAGCTGCATAAATGTTGGAGCTCTCATCATTACTGTATATGTGTGTTAAGGACAATGACTGGCTTCTCCTCTGTTTTTTTATTTTGTTTGCAGCATCGCCACTCCTGTGACGGATGTGCTTTCCACGGAGGGACGAGTAAAGTTCGCAATTCAAATTTTTTTCGTGTGTGGCAACACTAGGATTTAAAAGAATAACGAGAAGCAGCTGGGGCAACTCAACTCAAATGAAAAGGAGGAAAAAAAAAGAAAAGAAGAGGGAAGGAGGACATGTTGGTTAGATTGGACGAAAAAGATGTCTGGGGTAGAACGGCAGCTGAAAATGTGAAATGCAGTATTGAAAAGTTGCGATTGTATATAGTTTTATTTTGTTTATTAATTTTTGTTAAATGTGTCGTGCTGCTGTAGCAGATTCAATAAAGTAGCAGCTGTAAAATCTTGGCTGATGATTTGAAGTTTTCTCACCGATGACTCATACGTTTTACGTTATTATAAAACCCTCATGTTTGGACAAGTTTTACTTTATTAATTAATATACTATTCATTCTTCGATTCTAAAACTTTCTGCGCTTTTGCGTATGTGTAAGGATGTGTTTATTTAGCCAAAAAGGGTGAAAAGAAAGACGAAAGGCGGACATGTTTTGGTTGATACTGATCATATGCGATTTAGCTATATGATGTAGGCTTATACGGCTTATACGATGTAGCAAAAGTACAAATTGCAGGCCAGAAAACAATATTAATTTACAATAAAATATTTCAGAGCAATTTTCATTTTCTTTGAGGTGTGCAAACATTAAATTATGAAAAAATGAAAGATTCATTCTTAAAATTTGGTAATTCACTTTTTTACAAAATAATTATTTTGAGGCTAAAACATTTTATTTGTTATTGTGTTCTTTAATAATATTTTGAGAAGATCTGCCAAATTTAATGATATTTTATTTCATATTTTCGTGCCAACTCCGAGAGGTTTGTTGCATCTTGAACTAGCCATTAATTCGAAAATTTTGGATTTAGTAAAATTCTACGGGTGGAAAAAACAAGATATATTTGAAATGATATATTCTTGTGAATTGTTTTAATTAATTTAAATCATTAACGGGTTTAAACTGGTTTGAAACAAGCCTGATACTATAAGATTACGCACGTCAATGTTTAGAATGTTTCTTTCTCTTCTTTGTTTTTTTTTCTTTTTTTCATTTCAACATCTTTCGAGCTCTAAAACTTTGTTTGCCAGCTAGAAAAATTGAAAATGAAAGTTAATATATATATATATATATATATAAAGAGAAAAAGAAAAGAATATGTATAGAGAGACTGATAGAGAAGTCTAGAGATGGTTTACACTGGTTAATGATAAAATAATTGAAATAAGTAATAACTTAAAATAATGTTCTCTCATAATTTGAAATTTGTGATAGTAGATTTTTTAAAAATTTCTTTTTTAACTTCTGGTTTCAATCTTTAAATGTCCAATTATATCGAAAAAAATAGCGTCTCTGTTTGAAAAGAGCGAATTTTAAAACTTTTCGGCCATTGTTTGACTCTAAATTGAAAACACTAAAATAACTCAACAATTTTATTGAAGTCAAAACTTACACTGATTTAGTTCTATCAAACTAAAGTTGAATCATATATTGATTATCCTCAATGGGAAAAATTTCCAATGCTAAATGTTAGTAAAAATAATAATAAAGATTTGAGTTTCACTTAATAAAATATGTAGGTGAAAAATATGCCCATACTATATTAAAATCTTTTTGAATTAGTATCACTTTAGAGACAGTCCTTTGAATTTAAAGATAATGTAATCTTGTGTTGGAAATTATAGAAAAATTTCCCTGGAATTTTATTTATTGGAATTAAAAAAAAAACGTTATAAAAATTGCTCCAATATGAATGTTTTTATTCTAGAAAGAAAGATTGCTACTTCTAAGTGAAACGATCCGACCTTTAAACAAGCACACGCCCATACACATCTTTAGTTTATGTAGAGATAATCATGAAATAAAAGCATGGAAACCTATTAAAATTTCGAAGCATTAATTGAAAACTTGTCTTACTTACTAATAACATTAATTTCGTTTTAATATTCGGGCAATTATGAAAAAAAGGAAAAAAAAAACATTTAAATATCCCTAAAAGATTGTCCACCTATAAAAAATATCAAAGCATCCTTGCGATGAAAGAAAAAAAAATGTTATGACTTTATGACTGCTACATATTCTAGATGCGACTTTTAAATGGGAAACATAATGTATTCTTTCAGAAAATTTCTTTCTTTTTAGATATCCATCGTATCATTACACACGACGATAATGATACTTAGTGATTAGACGGAGAAAAAAAAATGTAAGGAAATATGTATTTGCAGATCATTTGCGAAGATGCCTTAATGTAGATGAATGGATGGTAATAGGTGTAATATGTTTTGGGGTAATAAGGACTGCTTAGTCATCAACATTGTTGCTGGTCTATGGAAATATTATGGAGTCAGAGATATGGTATTATGATCATACTCAATAACTCGATTTGGGTTCATCAATTGTTTCGGAAATTAAGAGGAATTGCATCAATGAGAAGCTCAGGTGTTTAGGTAATTTGTTTTAAATGTAATTTTTATATACAACATACCTTTTGTGAATTATGATCTTCATAGGGCATAGCATCCTTGAAAGGGAGCTAAAGGATAAATCGATGGGCCTAGAGTCAACTAATTTGTACAAATTACGCATTATGTAGTTGTTGCTTAGAAAGAAAGAATTTCAAAATAATATTTAAAAAAAGGAATCAAAATATTTACGTGTTTTCATAAAAAAATTATACTAACATCGCTAAAAGATAAATTTACTAAAAACCGTCTAAAAGCTTTTTAAGAATATTGATACTTTTTTCGTAATTAATTTTTGCCAAAGGGATTACGGTGGCCCTGTGGTAAGGTCTCGGCTTCGGAACCGGTGAGTTTCAGGTTCCGATTATACCAAATAGTCTTCGGGTACGCGTGTCTAATGGAAATTAAATCCTTGCAGTAGCATGTCCATCCACCGGTGAGGTGGGAAAGTTTGGAGAGGGATTGCCACATCAGGTGTCATCTTCGCCATCAGAAATTACAAAATACGGCCCAAAATTTACCTTAGCGTTTCTTTAAAACGGGAATTTAATATAACTAAACTAAATTTTTGTCTGAGTTCATGAAGTATTTTAAATAATCGTTATATATTTGAGATTTATAAGATAATTGTTTGAAAATTAAAAAGAAATATTTTTCAGTAATATAAATGCCGAATCCATCATAGAACATCAGCTTTATTGTTCTTTGGATTAGAAATACGGGCTGTCTTTTTTTATATTTGTCCTTACTTTACATTAGTTTCTTTTTTTAAAAAAATACTTCTAAATTTAACCTTCGTGGTCATAAAATTGACATGTTATAGCAAATTTTTATTTAGTTTTTAATATGAAGGGAAATATTAATTTTAGCAAATGTAGGGAAAAATTACTTTTGAAAAACAATATATTCCGCAGCTCAGTAATTTATTTTTTTCATTTTGTCTCAAATGTATAAAGCAGAATATATTCACTAAAATTATCATTTCTAATGAAATTTAATCAAATAATGTATTTAAGGGAGAATTATGAGACAAAGACTCTGAAATAATTAAAATAAAGCAACATAAAATAACTAACACTTAAGAAAACAAAATAATTATTAATGGAATGAAAAATATAAAAGTAATTAAATTATTTTTAACAAACTTATAAAAATCTAAAAAATAACATTTTCCAATAATCTGTTGTAGAAAGAGGAAAATAAGCAATAAAACAGTTAAGTTATGAAGTGTTGAAGAAGCAAAAAAAAATATATGTATATAACAGCTTTGATGAAAAACTTTGATGAAACTTATAAATGAAATTAATATGCAGAATTTTTCTGCCAAATTCTTATGCTTTGCAAATGTGTTTTTGTATAAAGTTTAGTGATGAAAATGATATTTCCTCATTGTCAGTGAAGTAATGAAAATAATTCTTTTTAGACTTTATAATAAAAAAATATACTTTAAATAAATCACCAGTTAGCTTTTACTTCAAATCTTTTTCAAGTTCTGCAAAACTTGTATTCTTTATTTGACAGAAAGTGATTCATCAAATGATGAATGTTGAATATACATTATTTACTTCCCAAATTCTTGCTCTTTCGAAACAATGTATGACTTCAACAGATTGATTTATTAGTTTGTCTTTCAATTAACTCCGTTTTAAAGCTATTATGTAAGGTAGTTGAAATTTTGAGCCCAAATTGTTTCTCAAAGTCTCAAGAATTCGAAGATATTTCAATGTCAGCTGGGCTCAAAAAGATTGATGATCGTGAATTGCCTCCTTCTTTCCGAAATACATAAGGTTAACACGCTCTTAAATAATTCAGAACATTGTCTTTTATCATTGACTGTTGATTCTTTTTTTCAGTCGTTGCCTTAATCATGCATAAGCAGATAGGGAAAGAAAGCAGAAATTCATTAATTTTAACTATGTTTAAAATATATTTATTTATTATGAGATAAAAGCTTGCTGGTTAAATTTCTTCATCGTTCAAACACGGAGAGTCTTAAAATTAAAAAAAAAAAAAAACTATTTGAATTTGCCACCATTCATGCGGCAAAAGTTTGACAACCATATTAAAACCATTTGTCAGCTGATACTTTACGTTTAGTAAAAATGAGCGTTACTTGATGGAACAAGGAATTTTCATTATTTGACCATATTTTGAAAATAGTAAAATTGTGGTTACCTCACTTAAAAAATTTGAGAATTGGTCCCGATGATCTTGTGATTTAATACCACTAGATTTCTTTTTATGAGGTTATTTAACAAAAGGTCCATTTAATCAAATCCTGTGTGCCTGGAGGCTTTAAATTTAACATTTATCCAAAATGCTCATGAGGAATTTCCAGAAAAGTTTGCTTATGTGCTATATTGCCATGGAAGCTATTTGTCCTATTTGTTATCCTATCCATAACACTGCTCTGCGTACTTGACGGATTCAATAAAAATACAACAATTTACAATTTTTCTAATTTAATTTAAATCCAGTGTTTTACTAAACCTTCCAGCGAGCGCGGCCGTCATACCAACATGGAAGGTCGCGCGAATTTCCCTCATACTCTATAGTAAATTGTAAATTTTCAAAAGCGTAGCTATTAAAATTATATTGAAAATAGCTTAGAATTAATAACTACAATTACTTTAAAGATTTTTTACTTAAAAATAAGCAGATACAGTGTAAACATAGATTGCAATAACAATATAAAATGACCACATGTTAACTGAATTGATTTAAAAATAATATAAATCAAATTGTCGGTATTTTGGTAAAACAATTTGTATATAAAATATAGAAGTGCAAAAATACAGAATTTGTGTATAAAAATGGAAAAGTGATTGAAATTTAGATATGAAAAGGAAGAAAATAGTTTCATTGTTATTTCATTGCAGCGTTGCAATCTGTACAAATGTGTTTAGTGTGCTCCAAACATATAAATTTCTGGCAAATCTTACAATTGAAGCTCGTGATTCTATTCCGCTTTTCTTTTTGGCACAGTTTGCAGCTTTTTTTAACCTGACGACGCATCTTCCACTTCTTCAATACCTAGTTCGGCTTTTCTCTTTAGCACCTTTAATGTTAGCTCACCTTTTAGAGATATGGGTGCTTTTATTCAACATTTTTCTTCTTAAGTGCATTTGCCAGCTGTCGCCAGTCTAAAACAACACAGATTTATTAGTAAAATCATACGAAATCAGATGTGACAAAAGCTTACATGAACGGTCGTGTGTATCTCAAAAATGCAAATATCTGATCGGCAGAGACCTATTAACACCCCAAACTTACGATGACAACTGATAGTAGGTGAAATGGAGGGGGACAAATAGCCAAGTACAGGCATTCCCAGTTCCAACAGATCTAAAGTTATAAAACGAAATTCATCTCTAGTGTATCTCTCACATACGCGCGCCCGCTGGAAGGTTAATTCAAATCTACACCGTAGACTCACATTAACACGGGAGTCTACTTTTTTTTGCTAACCCTAAACTATCAGCTGTCAAACAGCTATGTAAGCTTTTTTAACATTGTCAGAACTTTACAGCCTAAATGGGGGGAAATTCAAATCTTGCGTTAATATGGGATACATCTTTATAAATTTAAATAAAAAATTTTTTTCTGTATATTATACAGCTATTATGCTGAATAACTGAAAATAACACACTGAATTAATGGGATGAAATCTATTTTAGTGTGTTCATTGTATTGTTTACCATGTCGACTATTTAGAATTTTGAGAGGTGAGGGACACATTAAAACAGATTTCAACCAAACATTTTTTACATTAATATTTGTTACATTCCATTTGTTATCATTTGTCCAATTGGATTTAATTAATTAAATCACCTTCTTTAAAATGCACATTCTCATACAAATTGCTTTGTATTACATAAAACACTAGAAAAGAAGCGGAACACTGTGGCTAGCTAAACCCAAATATATAAATGCTTCATTAATAAAAAAAAATTTCGAAATTATTTGTTAATACATTAGGTTATTTTGTTTGCTAAAACCTTTCATTAATAATTGCTTCTCATATGCTCTGTCATTTCAAATTATCTTATTTGTTTGGATAGGTAACTCTCTAGTTGTAATGATATTCTTCGAAATTACTATAATCTCTTTTGGAGTTTATAAAATACTCAATAATATGTTTACTAATCTAACTGAATATTAAATGATTTTGCTATACTTTTCGGTTAGTACTTCAGATGAAGCAAGATTGCAAAACCAAATCGAGTCCTGATAATAAAATCATGTCTTTCAAAATGGGAGAAATGAAGAAGCAAAAAAAAGGTAACATGGTGGACTACAAATATTATTGATACTCATTTGATAAGAACACATTTGCAACGCAATGTATTGAAAGAAATTCAGTGACTTTTATTTTAATCTATGCATATAAAATTTGGAAATTTTGTAAGTTTTGCGAGTGAAAATATTCCATATTTTGCACATAAGATAGAGTACATAAAACTTCTTTCAATTTTGAAGAATACATATTGGAGTACATGTTATTTTAGGGATAAGCTGCTTTTAGTACTAAAGGTTTCTTTTTTCAAAAACAGATATGTGGGAAATAACTTGAGGATTAAATTTTATTCATAAAACAACGGTTTTTTATACTTTCAAAGAAATCAGGGGGTAATTATGGTATAATCACACTCTAATATGTTTCAAATGACCTTGAATAGATCAAGTTATTTTATATAAGAAATCTGCAGATTTTTTTTAAAAAACTATTCATCACATTATAAAGCAGGTCAACAAAACAGAAGGCTAGAAGATATTCCGAACAAAAGTATTTCGCTCATTTACATTATATATGTCATAAAACCTGTATATTCTGGATAAAACTCTGGGAAGCAGTTGGCGTTAAGCCAGTAAATTTATCAGCTTTTCATATTTAAGTAAAAACGGAAGCAGACGCATTAATAAAACCTTTGGAGTACCACTTAACAAAACCATTTCATATGATTGAGAGAAACTTTTTAATTGATAATTTGCCTTAATCATTAAAATTTTGCCAAAACTTTAAAAAATATTGTTGATGGCTAAAAAATGTTCATGTTCAAAAAAAGTTCAAACAGAAAGAATTGCAATGAAGCAAAATCCATCATCATGGCTACATATTAAAAAATGAAATGTAATGGAAATATAAAATTTAAGAGCTAAATGAATTAAAAACATTTTGGCAAAAAAATGAAAAAAAAGTAGGGTTGCTATTCATTTGAAAAAGAAGTCAAAATGACGGATGGTCTTCCTTCTATAGAAAATACTGTCATTTAGTATCAAGTTACTTCCAAGTCGTTTGACTCTTCAGTTAGTTTAAGTCTTTTAATTTTATTAAAAAGATAGCTTTTTACAAAGTAATAGTTACACTAATTAAGGGGCAAAAATGGAATAAAGATAATTTTCTAAATGCTTATTAAAATTAAAACTTTTTAATGTGATTAAAATTATTTATACTATTAGCACAAATTTTTTATCAATACTGTAATATTAATGACAGTTTTAATCAGTAACAATTTTGTAATATTAATAACTTTTGATAGTAATAAGTTTGATAAAAAATTAGTTCTTATTTTTCAGTACAATAATAATAATGTTATTTTTAATTTTTGAATTATAATTTTCCTATAAATACAGATAAATATTAAAGTAGAATTTAATTTTTCTAATAAATATAAAAAAGGATTTTTAATTATAATTTAAATTTTGTCCATGTTCTACTATTTATTTACAATCCCGGTGAAAAGGTTCTATTTGCTGTTTTAGGTATAATATCATAAATACAGAGCGCAGCACAAAAACTCGGACAAAATTATTACAGCTTAGAATAGAAGTTAATTCATTTCTTTTTGTCTACCACTTCAATTATAACATATTTTATAATGAATCTTTTAGTTTTAGTACATATACTATTTTTGGCCTTTTTACAATGCGAAAGCAAAATATATGCTGTTTTAAAGTTGGAAAACGATATAAACAATATGAAGTCATTCATTTGCTTAATGTGCCTGGGCAAACAGTGCCTGACACAATCTATCGTTTCAAATATCTGTAACAACGATGGCCAAAGTCTAAGAAGTGAGATAAAACTTACGGCGAACTCTTTTAATAACTTTAAGATTGTCAAAAATCGAGTTCAATAAAATTCGAGGCTTTAAAAGAGAAAGATAGCCAGTGAGCTGGAAATTAGAGACCAATCAATGCAACGAATGACAAAATCAGAATTTGGACTGAAGCCTAATAAGGCCCAGAAAGTTCATCTTCTCACTGAAGAAAACAAAACCGCGTGGCTCCAAAGAAAACCAACAGCATATCAGTATTAAGAGATATTCCTTTTCTCTAATGAGAAGCTCTTTACGATCAAAAGATTGTAATATTGGATATTCAAAATTATATTACATATTGCATTCAAATTATATTACATTGAAATTCCTGAGGTTGAAGATATAATTTAATTTTCCTTATCGATGGAAAATATTTTGGTTGTCTGTTGCTTAAAAAGGGGTAATTCCTGAATATCCAAGGAGCCTCAAATTCAATTTTGTAACCAAAAGCCTCAAAATTTCTATGTTTTTCAATCCTGGTTTACTAAATAGTAATAAAGATGGATTTTTTTCTTTTCCTCTGTCATACTTGTAAAAGGAAGATCAAAATAGTTTTAAGAAGCATATTTCCGAATTTGACAGTCTTGTTTTATTGTGGTAAATAAAAGAGAAATGGGAATATCTTATGGGAAAATTTATTATTTCTTTTAACATTTTGATTCTCGATGTTGTAGAATTTATTCCCAATTTAATATCATTTTTCAAAGGCTTTATTTTATTATCGTTCTGGGGCATCCGAGGGGAAAAAGATGCATACATATACAAAATTAATAAAAAGCACCAGTAAATCATGACATTGTAAAATGTTTTTTTTTCTGTATACTATTTACTTAGATGGAATTTAAAAGGGAATGTAAGGTTATGCATATTTTAAAATTTGCCATACCATTCGTTTTATTTTCTTGACTGCAGTAAGCATTCTAGACAAATAAGCAGTAGATGTCCAAATAAATACTTTTGCTTTTTTTAGAGTTATGCATGTTACGTAAATTATTTGTTCAAAACTATGATCTTAGTACAAATCCTTTGAAAACCTAACCTATTATGCCTGCCATTGTTTGATAAAGTTTCACTGTGGCCAATTTCACAATTAATATGTTGTTAGTGTCACATACAAAAAAATAAAATGGAAACTTTTTGTAAAATAAAATTTTACTAGCTAACAAGGAAAGGAATTAAAATTTTTTATATATTTTTTAACTTTTTTTTTAAAGTTAAAATCTTTATAAAAACTTTAAGACCATTTTCTTGATTAGATGGCATTATGTTTATTCAATAAAAATCTCATTAACAATTAAAATGTATTACAATTAAATGATTTCGTTAATAAAATTGAAAATGTTAAATGGTGTATTGTAATTTAGATGATATGGTTGTATAAAATTAAAAATTTCGAAGAGTGCAAAAGTGTAAGAAATACTTTATTTAAAAACAAATTCAAATTGAATAAAAATTAAAAAAAAATCTAATTTTCTCGTTTTCGATACGCTGTAATAATCTTTTTATCTAATGGGATTTTTAAAATAGATTACTTTTTGCTAGTTATAACATCTTTTAAAAATCTTAATATGTCTTTAATTATTCAAAATTTTTTATTTTGAATAGTTGAAACATTTTATCATTCAATATTAAAATATACACAGTGAAACTAATTCTGTAATCCTTCCTTCTTTTTTTCTTATTTTTCCAATAATAATATATGTGTAGCCTCAAAATCCGAAAATTTTGGTGGATTAATGTTGAAACTGGTGTTGTGTGTATTTAAATTTCTTAAAATTAGCAATATTTGTTCAAAATTACTTTAAAAAAAACTTTTCTTACTTCCTATCGAAGAAGAAAATATATTGCATCATAAAATTTAAATGTTTTTCTCTGAATAACCATTGCCTGAAAACATTTGAAACATCGATTAAAAGCAAAGTGCGTTCCAAATTTTTGAAATCATAATTATTTTTTTATCCAAATTATTTTTTGCATTGGAGATTATATTTTAAAGTGGTTTCTTTGTGCAGTTTTTAATGTCTAACAAGATCTTAAATTAGAATAAAAATTGGAGGGAAATTCAATCTCTTAAATATACGTTTTCATTTTGAAGGCTCTCTGATGCTTAATGTAACTAAATTGTGATATTATGCGCAGTGTGAAAAAATTTCAGAAATACAATATATTTTTCTAAGCCTAAATAAGAAACGGACCAATTAATTTTGTATTAAATGTTTTCCTTCAATAAAAACTTGAAAGTTTGATTTATAGCAAAATTGAATACTATCCCTAATATATAATTCTAGAGAAAATTCTAGACCTAGAGATATATTAAACTAAATACTTTATCTAATTGTTCTAAAAAACCATCTGACATTTAAACAAATCTTTAAGTTTATCAAAGTTCACCGTATAGCAATCAATTATCTACTTTTATGATTATTAATAATATTACATTTCAATTCTATCGCTTATTAATATTAATAAAAGGAAATTTTAGTTTTCAACAGAGGAATAATTTTATTATGGAATAAAAAGCATTTTTAGTGCATGAATAATAGTAAAATTATACTTAAATTCTACCTCTTTTTAATATCAATAAAATGACATTTTCATTAAGGAATTTTTGTTTTCCATCTATAAATAAAATTTTATAGAAAAAAAATCATTTTTGTTAGTTTTAAGAGAGCTGCAGTTAGGTGACGAAATTTTTCAAAATGACTCGGCTATTTTAAATAGCTTTTAATTCATCACTAACTGAAAACATAAAAACACACACATTAAAATGGTCATCTTCGTTAAAATAAAACAATTGCGCATATATCTTATTATTTATTCTATTATATACTCTAGTTCATTTTCCATTATGCATAGATTCTTTTACATAAACTAGAAGAAAATTGAACGTAGCGTTTGATCGTGACAAAATTGGATTTACATATGAATTGAACGTAGAACAAACTGAGAAACAACATATAAAATTAAAATATAATGGAAAAATCCCATAAAATTTTAAATATTTCAAAATAGTGTATAGATTTTATTTTGATGTTAAATAAGAAAACAGAAACTGAAAAAGTATTTTGCAGCATAGGAAAATTAGATATTTTTGCAAATATAAAAAAATTTAAAGATATATCAGCCCAACTAATATTTGCTTTCATAAAAATAAACTGATAAAATTAAAATGAAAAGTTTTTAATTCACAAAAAACTGACGAAATGTAAAATGCAATTTGTTTGAGTTAATAATATTATTATATCCTTTTAAAATAATATCATTTTAGAGAATTTTGTGTTATAATTGACATATCAAATAAAAAAAAATTAATAAAAAATTAACTTAAATAACTAAAATAACATTGCAAAAATACAATTCAAACATATGTTGTTTAGAATAATAAAGATTTTAAGAAAATAATTCATGTAATATTTATAGAGCCTTTGAAATATGTTTATATTATCCAAAATTGCATTATATAGTAAAGAAATAATGAAGCTTTTATTTCTTCCTAGCCGGCTTTTATGATCAACTATTTTCTCTAATCGTCTAAATGCTCCTTAAAAGTTTCAATTAAATATTTTATGTAACTTATCTTAGAACAGATTCTTCATCAAAATATTTTTAGACTTTAAATAATGGTAGTCATATAATACATTCATACTACGACAAATCATATACCATAGAGTATTATGTTTTCTGAAATTTTGTGTCTTCTGTACTATGTACTTCTGTACTTTGATTAAAATGGTAATTATTAAACTGCAATTAATAAACAAAAACATTTGGAAGTTTTAGATTAAAAACTAAAAAATTTTGCTTAATTCTAAATTAATTAAAATGGTGACTCAAAATTAAAACAAAATGTCTCGGCGTTGTATATTTCCCACCTCCTAGGTATACACGCACCAAATTTGGTAGCTGTAAATCAAACGATGTGGCTTATGGAGTGCCAGCACACACGCACACAACATACCCACACATACACATATCATAAGTATAGATCTATAAATAAATTTATTCGATCTTCTTTTTCGTTTTCATCTCAGGCCATTTTTTATATTTATTGGGGACAACAACCACCGATAAATATATCGTGGTTGTCATAGTGAAAATCCTGATACGTTTTTAGATAAAGAATTAAAATATTACACATAATTGTGTGAAGTTATTTTTATGTCTGGAACTTCTGAGAAACGAGCAACAACTAGGACTCCTTTATAATCTGAAAAACCTTATTGAAACATAAATGTAGCGGATGTATGTGTAATATAAAAAGACGTTCAAGTATTTCATAAGCCTAGGGACCAATTAAACTACGTGAGTAATCTAAAAATTGACTTTTTCTAATTTTTCTTTTCTCGATCAAAATATGCAAAAAGAAAGATATTGCAGCTATAAGAAAACTCAAATTAGAGATTTTAAGGAATCTTTCCATTTCAAGCAATCATAGGATAGGAAAACACATTTTGATTTGATTGTGACTGTATGATAATGCAGATAAATTAAATTTAGCATGCAAACTTTACATGAATTTGGAATATTAATCAAATTTCGAACAATATACATTGCACGGATTCTGGATACAAGAATGTAATTGAATATAATACGAAAACTTTAAGAGGAAGTAAGATAGATTTTTGTGTAAAAATTTAAAAAAATCACACATAGATCCATATCAAAATTTAAACCATATCCGATTGTCTGCTCTTTTGCGTGTATGTGAAGCGCAATACTCAAAGACGCAACTGTTTGAATAAATTAAATTTGATATAAATTAAATATTGAATTTAGATATAAATGACGAGGAGTGATACAAAAAAAGTTTACAAACGGCAGCATTTGGAAAGTATAAATTGAGGATGGGAATATTAAAGGCCAGATTAGACACATATAGTGCTATTTGTCTTATACCAGTCGTTTGAGAAGATGGTGTCAGTTCTGAGACCTGAAACAGCAACAGTAATGGCAAGACGTCTCGATAAGTTGTCTTGCACAGTAGAGCGAACCATGACGCGATTTCTGTGGGCTAAGAATCAGTTCCCATCGGACATTCACAGACAAATGGTTGAAGTGTACAAGGGCGACGCAATGAGTAGAAAACAGGTGACGAAATGGAGTCATTCTTTTGAAGCTGGTAGAGACATTGCTGGAAACGTTTAGGTGGGAGGTCTGAAGCCTCTTCCCATACAGTCCCGTTTTGGTTCTTCGTATTTCCTTTTCCAGGCATTGAAGAAAAACTTGCTCAAAACCAGGTTCATATCAGACGATGATGTTCAAAAAGGTGCTGAGAACTGGCCCAATAGCCAAAGACCTGATTATTACCTAGATGTGTTAAACTAATTGGTTCAGCGGTGTGATAAATGTCTCGGTAGGTTTAGTGATTAGGTAGAGAAGTGACCTCCACATGTCTCTTAATTCCCATTTGTATCCTGTGTCTATTGATAAAATCTGTTCATTTGCCTTTAAAATTTTTTGGATCACTAGAGTAGACCGTTATTAAATTTTGAATCAAATTCACTAAAAGGTTTAAGTCTATCCATCTGTATATTCTCACGTATTTTAACACAATAAATAAAAACGTAACAAATGGATAAATGAAATTTACTGCGCTATCTTTATACTAAAAAAAGTGTTAGTGTCTCAAATTTTCGTTTGATTTGATTGAAAAATAAAAGCATTCAAAATACAATGTCGGCATTTTTTCCTGTACTATTAAGTGAAGAACAATAAGATAACATACTTTGAAAATAAAAATCTGAGAACTCTTGGTATTCATGACATTGCTTAGTGTTAAAATTTATGCACTTTCTGAAGGAAAAATGAAAGTATTGTTTTTTTTTGTATTTTATATGATAATAAAAAGTTGTTGATGAACAGTTGTGCTTTATCATTACGCTTTGTTTTCAAAACAACTATTAAATAAGATTATCATATACATGCTTAATTGTTATCCATTTATACATATTAAATATATAAAATCCCTCCGATTCGAAAATTACAGAATTAATTGAGAAATAAGAAGTAATTTCTGTAATTAGAATATTTCACGTTCTTCAACTATAAGTTACCAATATTGCCTTTTTACTTTTATTGATTAGTGAAATACTTCTTAAGATTAGTTGAATAAATTGCAAACAATATCAAGTGAAATTGAAATAAAAATTGCAATAAATATTAGTTATGTCTTTTTATCTAAAGGTTTCAGGTTTCAATTTATTTTCAAGACCAAGAAGAAAGTTTCAGGGAAAGGGCTATATTCCACCTTTTTTAAAAGTTTTTTTTTTTATGTAGAGCATTTAAAATAAATGGTAATTGGTATAATTTTTATATTTCGGGAGATTTCATATGAAGTATTAAATACTGATATTGTTGAGATTAGTGTTCATGTTTTTTTCAGTATATGTTAGACTTAGTTAATGGAAGAAATAAAGTACCTGAAATTTGACGACTTTGAATTTGTAATTATAAAATTTTAAAATCTGGATTAAAAATGTCATCCTAATTTGCCTATCATCTTTCTGAAAAGAAGTAAAAGAGCAGTTAGGGTTACATAAACAATTTGTTTTCATAGAAGGACTCAGAAGCTCATTCAACAATTATTCACATTTTTGTGAAGGAGTTGGACGAAGTTTTGAATATTTTATGTAAATTACCTAATGGAAGCAAAATAGTGAAAAGTATTTTATGAGTAACATATTTTCAAAAGGAGTTTGTCCGTGCATTAAATGCTATGCACTTTTGCTATAAGGGATATAATTTTTTTATTACAAGCCACAAAAGCAATTAAAAGGCATTTTAACGAAATATGCCCTTAAAAACGTCCATTTTAATTTTTAAGCTCATACTTCTCCTTGTTTTTATGATTACCCTAAATCTTTTTGAATAATGCCGGGTTTAAAAGTAGTAAGAGAAAAATTTCAGGTTATAAAATGACATTATCCATTTAAAAATTTATGTGAACATTAAAAATTAAGACGAAAATTATGACTTAATTTTTTATATTATACATGGCTTTGAGAAAGTAATATTATGTGGTAGGGAATTATTATATTATGAGAAGAATATTCATCTTTTCAAAGAAATTTATTTTATTTAATGTTTTCCACAAAATACAGTAATTTTTCACCTTTTGAGTTTTGGCGTTAATTTTTTTAAAAGTTTTAACTTCAATTCTTAGATATCAAACCTGAATAGTAACGAATTTGGTAATATATTAGGATGAAATTTTGATAATGCTCCACTGAAATTGGCATTCTGTTATCACATTTTCTAATTTTCGAACATGACAGCTCATTGCAAATTGATAATAAATACTAAAAAGCACAAAATCATAAATGTATTTTTATAAAGCAGAATTTATAAGTCGTATTGAATTGATAAAGGACATCTTTGGGTTATCTTTATTTTCTAGTATTCGAAATAAAATGGACGTTACGACAAAAAGAAAAAAGTTCAAAGTTCAAAAGGATTTCAAATGAAAAGGTACGAAGCGACACTTTAAGTATAAACGAAACTTTAGTCAAAGTATTCACCATAGACCTGAGCACATCGATCACATTGACTAACGAGCCGGAAGATTCCATGTTCTTAAATTTCCTGAGGCTTTGACGAGACCCAGTTTTTCACAGCTTTCTTGAATTCACCATTTGAGTTAAATATCTCCTCCTCCAGATTTTTTTTCCGGTATGCAAACACATGAAAATCGCAGGACGGCATGTCAGGATTTAGGGAGGAAGGCGAATTGCTACCATTTGTACTTAGCCAGTTCCGCTTGTGTAACCCTAAAAACACGTGGAACCTCGTTATCATGGAGAACCACACCCTCAGTGAGTAGTCGCGGTCTTCTGCTTTTGATGGATCTGCGTTGTCTTCGGAGTGTCTCACATTACACATCGGATTTAATGGTTCTGAAAAAATACCTGGAAGGGAAGCGCTTCAGTTCCGACGGCGACTCAAAGACACTGTGAAGAATTGGGCAGGGTTACGACCACAGGAATTGTGCGAACAAGAAATCTTTCTGCTAGTGAATCAATGAGATCCTTGCGCTCGGGTGTATGGTGTACACTTTGAAAAAAATCTTTATTTATATCTACATTGTCGGTGAGTAGCTTTTCAGGTGAACAACCCTTGAATTATAATAAAAGGAAATATAATTTGACGAATCTTTAGCTCTCAGATCTCCTTCAGTTTGGAAAATACATTTTTTTAAACATTCGTTTTGTCTTTGTATAGAAAAACACAAACGCTCTTTGGGTTAGACCGATGAAATTTTCCACAATATCTTTTCACCAAATATGCAAGTATTTTTGAAATTTTGAATTAAATACTTTCACAAGAGAGCTGTATGTCTAGCTGCCCAAGCTCTAGTGAATAACAAAGAAACGTAAAATATCAAATGAATAAAATCAATAAGCAGATTTGACCTTTAATGTATGTTTATCAAATTTTGAATCAAATCTGTACGGCGATTTTTTTTTGGTTTACATCTACTGATTGGCTAGTTTTAGAGTGGCTTTAAAGACGGAAGTTTGTCTCATTATTATTATTATTATGATTACATTTGTTTTTATTAACTTACAAATGCATTTAATTACGTTCGTGATAAATTACTTAAATCTTACAAACCTAAACCATATTATCAGGTCTGTGTTGACGATCGAGGCGTTATCTGGAAATTGCCAGTTAAAACCAGGAATTCAACCATCTTGGCATCTAATAGATATGGGACTTGGCGATTTTAGAGCAATCTAAGAAATAACCTATAATCACATTATTTTGATATTTTTGGTGTAATTATGCAAAAGTAAATTGAATGTATGAGTTATCAGTACAGCTAAACAGATAAACATCCCCGGAGGGGAGTTTGCACGAAATTTAATAGAAATCTACAAATTTTGCATAAAGACTGTGTACCAAATTTCTTTCGCTTAGCTCAAAGCGTTTATTAGGTATTTTTGTCCAGAAAGACGGACATTTTTGAAAAGTGTGTGTTTCTAACTTAGGGAAATCTG
>JAPMOQ010037879.1:0-15399 GCA_026543055.1 Argiope trifasciata | reverse complement strand
TTCCATTTTTCTACAAGATTTTATTCTATATCCCCTTAGAATTTTTTAAAAAAGAATTTAGTCAATTCCTTAATTTTAAAAGATAAATTAAGTATAAATAGTAAGTAGTAGTATGTAAGTTTTATAGGTTTTACGGATTTTCACCATCCATGATTTTTTAAAAACACAATAACCCCAAAATATTCACCACTCATCATTTGAACCAGTTAAAAACACATTAGTATAGCACTTTTTAAAGCGGAGCAAATGTTTTTCATATTGTTGAAAGTTTGATTCATTAATATACATTAATGAATACTTGTAAAGCAAATCGCTTTTATTTCATGAATTACACAAGCCTGCATTTTTAGAGTTATGTCATGTTTTTTAACTTTTGATAATATACTCCTATGTATTTTTTTCCCTCTCAATCTGAATATGACATTAGTTTTTTCCCATCAAGTCAGGAGTTTTTGCGTTTACAAAATTGCGTTTTACAAAAATTCCTGATGTGATGGAAAAAAAAAAACTAACGTCATATTCAGATTCAGCGTGAGAAAATACATCGGAATCAATAATCAAAAATTAAAAAACATGACCCATGCAGGACTTTGTTATTAGTGCAAAATCGAAATGAGAAGATATTAAGTTTCGATAAACAGAGAATAAGAAAAAAATTTCAGAAAATGCAATAAAATATGCTGTAAACATTATGCAAAAAATTAGAAAATAATTTTTTTACAACAGAACTGAAAATAATATTTATTAATTGAAAATAAACTAAGATTATCATATTAAATTCAAATAAAAATTTTCTTTTTAGAAAATAAAAATTGCATTCTAAATTTTCTTAAATTGATTTTATTATTTCTGTGCATTATTATAAAAGTAGAACATTTTGAGTAAATTTATAAGCACGAGGGAAAAATATTTAAAATATCCCAGATGTCAGAACTTTCTAGAACAAGTTTTCTTTTAAGATGTCATTGCATCAGTCATATATAATAATAAACAATGGATTATATTATATTTTCAGATTTAGTTTGACTTCTATCAAAATTCTAATTTTTTGCATCAAAAGAGGAATTATATTCTGGTATCCATAGATAAATTTATGAGAAAAAATTTGGAATAAAAAGTACATGTATTGAAAAATATTTTTTAAAAGCATGTAGTATTAATTAGTTAATGCATGTATTAATTTTTAATTCTATATAAATCTCGTTTTAACAAAATAAAAATTACTTTTTCTTAAATGTAAAACACTGAATATTTTCATGATTCCTTTGAAGATTTTTGGTTATTTTTCTTAATGTATATCACATATTTTTACAAACATGAATTCTTCGATTATAAAACAAAATTTAAGTGTTTATCACGCACATTATCAACATTAATAAAAGAACAATTTGAAATAGCTTTATAATATAATTTTTCAACACAGCAAATAAAAAAAAAAATAGAGAATACTGCAAGAAAGTGGCTATAGATTTTATTACTCCAATTTTTAAACCACAAAAATACAAATGCTGCCAAGTAGCAAAATGAAAGCATTCTTGCAATTATAAAAAAATGTTTAAAATGTTCAATAACACTAATTTATCACTTAATTAGACTTTTTAAAAATGGAGTTACTTATCATGTTTTAAAAATTTCAGCTAATTAAAAAAACACATTTAGCCTGATACATCAAAATATTTCGACTGAATACAACCAAATTGCAAGAAACGAAATCCCAAACAGTACTAAATTGGGTACTTTTCCATTATAACGGCTCAAATCTCGCCACGCAGACTTTTTGGCAGAACGCAGGCGATAAAATGGCTGCGACAATCTTAAAAAATATAGCGGTAAAAGGTTACCGGCAACGATATTCCGTTTGGCATTGGTTGCATCATTTTTGGGGAATTTTCGCTCTTGCAGGTATAATTGAAAGGTACCCTGAATATATATTCCACATAAAGCATCATTTTTCAATTCCATTTAGAATTTAAATGAAATGTTTAAGTTCGTTGCATTGCTCAGTCAAAACATTAAATTTCATTACAAAAACTAATAGCCTATAAAATTAGATCCTCAGCTAACATATTAGTTTATTTTAATTAATTATAAATTCTATGCGGTAGTTGAAAATTCAGCTTTTCCAATCTGTCACTGTTCTGTGCCACGTTCATTTTTAGTCAAAAATTAGATTCATAAAACATAATTATGAGCAAAGCTAAATAAATTATATAATGGTATTGTCCTTTTATTAAGAACGACAGTGAGCGTAAATAAGGTCGGCCATCTTCATGGATCCGTTGCGCCAAAACCGAAAGCAGTCCACACTTCTCACCAATCACTCTAAAAATGCCTTTAATTTTTGGCGAGAAAATAAATTTTCATCTTTTGGCGTAAAAAATCTTTTATTTCCCCTTTTCACTAGTAAAGTGAAAAACGCCCACCAGTGCTACTCCCCTCCCCCCTTTGCTTCGAATGCTTCCTCCTTTGAACTTCTGGTGAGGATTTAAGCGTCCTTGGGTTAAAGAGTTCCCAATGTTTGCAATTAGTGATGGGAAATCTCGTTCATTTGAAAGATTCGGTTCAAAGTCGTTCGTTCACCAACTTGACCCGTTCGTTCACAGTCGTTCGCGAACGATCGATTAGGACTTTTTGAACGAAAGAGTTAGGCTCTTTCGTTCGTGAGCGAATGAGTAGGCTCTTTCGTTCGCGAACGAATGAGTAGACTCTTTCGTTCGCGAACGAATGAGTTAGGCTCTTTCGTTCGCGAACGAATGATCTAGACTCTTTCGTTCGTGAACGAACTGATACATTGCTTTCGACTCACTACGTCATCATGTGACAAACCGGAAATTTCCGGTTGTATTGAGTGTCAAAGGAAGGCAACTTCTACCTGTACTTTTCGACGCATGCGCTGTTACTTAGCCATATGTTACTTAGCCATACTTAGCCCGAGAAGATGGTATGCACAAAACAGAGAATGGGGGAATGATAACTAATGATTCTCTTCCCCTCTCACAGAATGAAGACACAGGCTTTGTACTTTTGATCATTTCACAGTTATTGTACTGCTTGAGATTACACAGTTATTTCATGATTTTTAATGCTTTTTTAGAAGCGTTTCTTAGGTCAGTTTTTATTTTATATTTTATTATGAAATATAAGATTGGTTATTTTGACAGTATGAAGTTTTCAATTACGTTTAAATAATTCCTTAAAAATCTAAGCTCATCACTGTTTACTAAGTATAAAAGTATTTCGTTTTTCGAGATTTTACTTCATTATAACATTTTTCAATAAATTTTAAAGTAACATTGTAAATTAGCATTTTGTCATAATTTTAATTATTCAGCTTTTATTTTTAAATTTTATTTCCTGGAATATATGCCAATTGTCTTGTCTACTTAATAAAGAGCAGGATTCACTTAGACCATGAGTTTTTGGAATATTGATATTCCTATTGTTTTATACTTGCACAAATTTGATTGGATTTTTATTGTTTAAGAGCTATACTATTGCATTTATTCCTATAATAATAATAATAAACAATAAATATAGAAAAGTTTTTTTCTATATTGTCGTAATGCGCGTATGTATAGATGCAATATCTGAATTAATTTTAAAAATACTACCGAAAAATGTACTTCAAACTTTTTGAAAATTTATTTAATTAGCTGAAAAAGTTGTACTTCAATACAATTCAAAAGACTGGGAAGTAAACGCGCATATATTTAATTTTAAAAAAGATGCAAAAAGGGGTTTTGTGCAATTTAATGCAGCAAATTCTTAAATTAGTACCCTTCAACTCAAGAAATAACCACGAGCCAAAACTGTTAGTTATAGTTTCAATGTCAGTCAATCATCTAGAGAATTTTGAATATTGCATACAGGGATTTGATACCGTATGCACAGGCGGGTCCAGATAATCAAATAAACGTCTAAAGAAAAAAAATTGCATTTTTTTAATTCAGGGGAAATTAAGTTTTTACTTTCATTCCATTTTTGAAAGCTGTGCATTAGGGCTTATTCAAATTAAAATCAAGAATTTTTTAGATTTAAAAACATTATTTCCAAGGGTTTTTTTTTCATGCTTTCAAATTTGAACTATAAATTTGTGTGTTTTTACTGTTGTTGTTGTTGTTGTTATCGGTCACTGACTATCACTGATACACCAAAAGCTCTGACAAACTTTGAATTTATGCTTAAAAAATTTAATTAAAATTTTTCAAAAATTAATTATTTAATTTTAATTTATTTTTAATTTAATTTTTTTTATATCCGAGACACTGAAATCAAGTTTTTTGAAGATGAACCGTATTTAAAAGTTTTGTATGTAAATTTTTATAACATTTAATATTAAAACAAATTGCTTGTATAAAGGCTAAGTTAAAAAAAACATAGGTTTTAGATGTTTGGATAGGAAGATAGTGATGTTGCATTATTTAATGAGCCAGTCAAAGCTTATTCCATGTCTGCATATTCTGCCCATAATCATGATGTAGTTAAAATAGTACAGTATAACAGAAAAATCATTTTTTTCCTTTTTTATTTAAACATTTATTTTATATCTGTAGCCTATATTACAATTAATGAACGTTTTCTTTCTTGGACAGCATCAAAAATTAAACAAGACATTTTGCAATTTACGAGAGCAGTGTAATTAATGTCTGAGTTCTATATAAAAAAAATCTCTAATCGAGAGATTTTCTTTTCAGAAATGAAGATAAAACAACATTGAAATAAGGAGATTCATTTGAAAGAAGTAGTAGCTTAATAAGATAAATATTAAATACTAGCAATTTCCTTTTCTTTCTAAATAAATCGTTTTTTAAAAGTAAGAATTGTACAATATACAGGTTATTCCCAATATATACTAATTTCACAACCTTATTTCCATACTTGTCAAATTTTACATAAAGTTAAAGGAAGGAAAAAAATTGCACTTCAGAATATGATTGTAAATTTTTAAATAAATAAATAGTAGAGGTAGCTTTTCTGATATCAGAAACAGTACAGAAATATATAAATAACTTTTTCATACACAGTGATATTTGAGATAAAATTATTAACCATAAAAATGTAGATTTAATTAGTGGCCATTACCATTCCACATTTAGTTTTATTTTATTGTAATAGATTATTACCCCTTATTATTTGTCCTTAGATGCTAATTCGTTCGTCTTCTCCTTTGTGTAGTAATAGACAAGATATAATTAGTACTTTTTTAAAATAAATAATTTATTATGATAGCAATGCTCGTCATTTAAGCAAAATTTATTTCTTATTTTTAAAGGTAAGAATAAAAGAGCATACGAAAAAAAAAGAAGAGTAAAATAAAATATTCGACGTAATTCATTTTATGACAATAGTTGTAGCATAAATAATTTATGAAATATTTTTTAAAAAGTATTACTATTAAAACAAAAAGTAAAATTTAGTATCATATCAGCAAAGTCGTAAATGATTCCTAAACCTTTTACTATTAAAATTCCCTGAAATCACTAGTATAAAAAAAAATTGCATGCCGCCCCCCCCCCCCCGAAAAAAAATCTCCCACTTTCTGATTCTACGAGTTGAACACTTTTACCTCCCCTGAAGCTTTCCTTTTTGCTCGACGAGTATCCAAAATTTGTAGTGATAAAAGAGCCAAACACCATGTAATCAGCTCAAGGTCAACTACCAGTCTTCCTAAGTGATAATGTCCCCCCCCCAGCTTTCACATTCTTTTGCGGACATAACCACAAACATCTGTCTTCTTATCTCTATGCGGTTCAAACATGAAATTAACAAGTTCCATATTGTCGGTCGCGAACGAAAATAGCCGGGTCCACACAGTTAAATGAACTGGAATAGCCGGGTCCACACAGTCGGTCGCGAACGAGAATAGCCAGGTCCGCACAGTAATTGAACTGGAATAGCCAGGTCCGCACAGTAATTGAACTGGAATAGCTGGGTCCGCACAGTCGTTCGCGAATGGTAATAGCCAGGTCCACACAGCTAAAAACGGGAATAGCCGGGTCCACACAGCCATTTTCGAACGAACGACTTATTCAGAAGATAGCGATCCGATTCAGGTCGTTCACTTAGATGACCCGTTCGTTTCGATCCGTTCGTTCGCGAACGACCCACCTCTATTTGCAATAGACTCCTGTACTTAATTTTGATATAATTGTAAGTTATGATAGATTCGAAACTCTCTTTCTATTTGAAAAAATAAAACTTTTTTTTAAGGAATTAAAAGTTTTTATTTATGCTTGAAATAAGATAGTTTCTGTACTGAAAGTAAAATATTCGATTGTTGCTTTTCTCACACTAAGCTATTTACATTCTTTCTCCTACTATAGTTTTAATCATTTTACGTAGATTTTAACCTGTAAAATCATTGAATGGTTTGTAAAGGTAAGAAAAATAAAATGCATTAAGTTATAAGATGAATGTCTGAGACGTTATAATTATTAATATATATACTGTTTTAAGCAACCCACTGGTAAACGAGTAATTTTTGAATGAATTTTAAATTCAAATTACTTAGGAATCCAAAACATGGAAGAGTTCTCACTGGCCTGCTATAAGAAACTGGCCAGCCACAACATAAAATAGACCATTGATTATTCTCAAATACTAATGGCGAAAGGATTTAGTGTTCCAGGCCTATAAAATTACTAAATTATTTCCTTAGAGGTCTGTTTGTGTGTTGTTTCTTTCTAAGTATAAAAAATTCATTCAATACGCTTTCTTGGGTGGCTTCAAAATATGTTTTTAAAAATGCAAGAGCTGCAATAAAAATTACTAGGATTATATTTTACAAAAAATTGTCCCCAAATAATTCACATGTTGAGGTTTTCTGTGAAAATGGAACCAAAAATATCTGAAGGAGAATGTGTTGTGTTCAGTTTAGTAGTTAAGAAGTATGATTTTTCTTTGTAGATGAAAGGAATAATTTTAAAATAAACATGCTTATCCATCACAATAGTAATAGCAATTATATCAGTAAAACCTCATTTTTGATTGTGCTTATTCCTATAAAGTTTATTTTTAAGATAACAGTGCATTTTTTTTATATGTCAAGACTCTTGGCAGCCAAATGTGATTAAGTTCATTCCTATTGTGTATAATTTGGTAAAGATGCTCACCCTGGTTGATTGGGGGATAGGAAGTTTTTCGAGAATCCTCGTCATTGCTTTTTTGAGGATAAGGTACAACTTTGATATACACCCCCAAAAATTACGCACCAAATCTGGCACACCCCACGGACTTTTTAGGTATGATTAATATTTTGTGTTTAGCGAGAATCCATCTTGGCAAGGAAAAAAAGCCGCCAAAAACAGGTATTTTGCTTGGCGAGAAAAAAAAGTTGCCAAATTTCCAATTTGGGGGTGTATATCAAAGTTGTTCCGAGGATAAAAATAAATTTTTAAAAAATGTTTTAAAACGAAAACCAAGCATTCCATTGTGTTGAAGAAATATAACTTGAAAGATGCTAGGAAAAAGAGGGTTTAAAAAATGGTTATTTGCTTAAATAAAATTACCATCAACTTCAAACTATTATGAAGTTTTCGTGAAAAAAATCACAAAAGAATTATTATAGTTTACATGTGCTCCTGTCATTCATGAATTTTAAAACCTGTTTGACTACATAACAACTTTTTTAAATAAAAAAAATATATATTTATTGAAAAAAAATGTTAAAATTTTTGCAATATAGTAAGTAGCTCCTTCTATTTTGTTAGAAAAATATAATCAGTTAATCTTCTAATATTGAGAGAATTAAAACAAGGCATCCAAGTTTAAAAATTTCAGAAATCATAAATATTTGACTACTTGAATGAAGGAGAGGATAACTGCAATTTGACAAAGATTGATCTACAAACAGGATATTGAAAATATTTATTTTTTTCAGCCATAGATTCTTGTTAAACATTTAATATAAATCACTTCTTTAAAACATAAATTTGTTTGCATATGGAATAATTTCATTGAATTTTTTTGGAGATTTAATTATGAAAACAATTCTAATCTTTTATTTCTATTAAATTTGGATTCTTAGATATAATGTGATAATAGATACTTTTTAGATACATGGGTGTTAATATGAAAATTAACTATTTTCTGATAACTTTTCTATAATAAGATTTTTAAAATTTTGTTTTTGGGGTTTCTTTTCTTTAAAAACATAAATAAAAACAGATACCTATAACTATATTACAATATAGACAGATGCCTGTCTAAAAACATGATTCTTTTAGAATACTTTTCAATTAATTTTTCTATGAGAAAGCAAAGTATACACATGTATGAAATTCGAATGTGTTCATTCATAACAAAACCAGCAAACTGATTTTACTGAGAAAATCTAATAGCAGTTCTTTGACATTTGTCTATTTAGAAGATGGAATCTTGATTTTCTTTGAAAGAAGTATGCTGGTTTTCGTAATTACTACCCTTTTGCTTGGGGTGTGTTAAACACAATGTACTGGCATGTTTGAAATAATTAAACGAAAAAGTATAATTTACATCAGGGAATAAGGAAAATTTTTAGTACAAAGTAATTAGGACAATTTAAGGGAAACATTATTGTATTAATGTGGGTTTAAATTAAATTGAGTTATCATTCATTATGCATATGCTTTTATTTAATTACCACTTTACACATGCATGTATATGTGCATGAATAATGACCTGTTTAACCATTAATTGATTAAGCGTTAACAATCTATAAGCATTCTTTTCAATTTTAAAAGGATTTTTGCTTGCTATTATATATTATAAAACTTTAGAAAGTACTTGCTCATTATGTGTATTTAGAGAAAGAATTTGCACTATTGTTGTATGCAATTTTCATTATAAAAATTCTTCCATTCTTCTAAGGGAATTAAATGCAGCTTTTAAAAAGAAATTTTTCTTTTGATATGCATTTTTTATATGTGATAAATTTGTTGATTTTTGAAAAATCTTTTACTCTTTAACTTAATTTGACTCAGACTAGCAAAAAATCTCTGCCAGTTACCGAGTACCTGCATGAAAAACAAAATGTATTTACTTTATAAGACCAAAAGTTTATTTTACAAATATTGAAATGTGCTAAGATAATTTAAATATAAATAGTATAGGGTAGAGTAAAATTATCTTAAAATTAGTTATTTTCAGCATTCTAGAGATTATATTATATGAGTAGTGAGATTTTTTTCTGACAATGTGCAGGTCGAATAAAAGTACTAAAATGACCACTTAAAAAAGAACTAGGCCTAAGAAATAAATTAGTGTAACGTATGCTGTATAATAAAAAGAATAGGGTGGATTTAATACAAGTGAAGATTTTTTGCGAACTTACTAGCTTGTCTGGTTGGAAATGAGCCCTTAATATATGAAATAGTATGCTGTTTCCCTTCTAATATGGGATTTTAAAAAAATAAAAACTCAATGCTATAACAGATTCAGATTTTTTTTACTCTGCCTAATGTTAAAAATATTTTTTGTATGCTTGTTTATTTGCTGCTGCAGGAGAGCATTTTTTTATTATTATTATGATCAAAATAGATCTTTGCCTGTTGTTAAAATGAAAAAAAAAATTGAAATTAAAACTATTATGAAAATTAGAGAAAAAGAAAATGTGGAATTTGATGATCATAGACAAATGGGAGCACTCATCTTTTTTGAATTTATTTATTTTGGGATACTTATTTCATCTTATATATAATGAAGAGGAGCACTACTTTTAATGGGCAGATCACTGGTGTTTATTTAAGTGCCAATTGTAGTAGGAAATAATATTTTTATTCTCCTGAGAGCTGATATAAAAATGAATAATTTTGCAGCTCATATTTTGTCTAAAGTGTGCAGTATATTATGCTCCTACTTTTTATTCTTTCTCTAATTGCTTTCTAAATAGCTGCACTAGGTTTTTCTTCTTACCAAACTTTTTAAACAGTAACATGTTTTCTACATTTTATATTCTGAATGCTTCTCTATCAAGACAAGCTGAAACCAGATCTTCTGTTAGAACTTCCCTGCATATTTTTTAATATTGTTTTTGTTTCACTCTAGGCTAAAAGTAATAATATCGAAAGCATGTCGAGTTTATATTCTTCCAAAAGAGCTAACACAGCTTTTGAAAGAGTAAAAATTTTATCACATTCTTTTTAAACCAGCAGCGTTTCACTATCTCTGTTCGAGTTGAAGCTAGTATATTGTGTAGTGTTTGCTCTACTATTCATTTCTTTATTTCAACTTTATTGACTTGTCTTAAATATGAAAATTATTTATTTATTTTTAAATACTTATAATTTCTTTTAATTCTAAAAATTGTCTGAAGTGTAGTTTGGGAGAAAAATTGACGTGTATTGTAAGTATGTATGGAGGTGGTTTTGAAATCTTTTATCTGCACTTGGTTTTGGTAATATGTAGATAATGATTTCTCTTGTTAATTTTCTGCCACTGTATATTTATTTTAAAGCTGTTATTTTAATAATGTTCCTTTTTTATCTTGTTTTTGAGTTGTAAATTTTTATTCTAAGGGAAATATTATTTTTCTTCAAATATCTCTACTGTTTACAAATTGTTAGAGTACATTACATAATTTTTTTCTTAATCCTAAATTTTAAATTTTTTTATGTAAAATAAAGTCAAGATATTTTAAAGGAATTGCTAGTGCTTCGCTATTAAAAATTCAGCTCTTGCTGTCTTTTGATATTTTAATTTTAAAAGACTTCAAAAATTAAGAATATTATTTCAAAATGTAAGGAATAGGAAATTACTTATACTATGCTGTTTGTCAGATCCCATTAAAAGAATTGAAGGAATATTTTTTAGACAGTTCAAGGAGGATTTTGGTCTTGGATAAGTATTATTGAGAGCACCCTCATATTTCTTTACTTTCTGAAATATTAATCAAGATAATTCATAAACTTACAATATAATTGTGTCTGTAAATAAGAAACTGCCATTTCATAGCAAATTAGACAACACAAATAATAATGCGAAGAAGTTCCAAGAGTCGCCATTTAGCTAATTAATTTACATTATTATCTTGGCTTCATTATTTAATTGGAAGTTCACTAAGATGTCAGGAATCATTAAGATAAAGCATTTGTGCCAATTTTTAAAAATATAATGAAGATACAAAAGGATTTCATGTATTAATGTATATAATTTGTTTACTTCCTCCAACTACTCTTGATGATTTGGAGCAAAGAAAAAGAGGGGGGGGGGGATACTATATTTTGCCTTAGCAACAACATCTCCGGTTGTTCACATTCCTATTTTAAACTATTTGTATGGTTTAATTTCCCACTCATTCCCTCCCCCCTCCACATACACACTAGCAGCAAAGGAATCCCATTTGTGAGGTGTAAAATGATTCTTACTTGAGAAAGAAGGGATTTATTATGTTTATAGCATCTAATTCTTAAAACAGTTTAATTAATCTTTTCAAGGAATAAATTCTGTACTGCTGATTATGCTATTCAACAGTCTTTCAAAAATATAATAATTTAAGCTTATATTATATTATAATATAATTCCTATTTTAGTTATCTTCTACATTCGTGGTAACGTTATTCCTAATATTAATTATCTAAATATCAAACAATCTTTCTTTCTTAGCTTTCAACTGCAAAAGGAAAACACATGACTAATTATTTGACGAAATAGTTAAAGCAAATTGAATTTTTTTCGCACAAATTCCTTTCCTGTTAATCAATTAAAATACTTGTAACTAGCTGGTACCCTGCGCGTTGCTGCGGTCGAAAAAATAATTTTAAGTACTATCAGTCAATAATTTGGCAATTTTTTTTATCGAAATAGAAAAAGTATATAAAATACGAACAAACAAATATTTATTATTATGTATTAAATTTGCGTTTTCTTTTAGAATTGTAAAACTTGGTGTTCTTTCAGAATGGTAATGAAAGAAACTATTTATTGTATTTCGTGACTCGTTAAATATTCATTCAGAATTCTCAAATTCATTTTGAGAAAATGTGATGGAAATATTTATTTAAAAATTGATTTAACGTAGAAAATATATTTATACCATGAAATCTTTAACATAGTTGAAACGATAATTTTTGAAAATTAAGATGTCAGGTACTAAAATACTTTAAGTGGTTACTGAGGAAAATGCTAAAATTTGATTAATATATAAAACATCAGGATTGGTCTCCTAAACACTTTCTCGCCCAATCTGTAATAAATTTGTTACCTCTGAAAATGATTGGTATGACATTTACGTACTATAGCTATAAAATATTAACCTTTAACTTGGATTTAGAATTTCTACCTAATCTATTATCTCCTCATTGAGTTATTTGGAGATAAATCATTGGCTAATAAATGTGCTTAAGATTCATTTTTTTAATAATTTTTAGATAATTGTACTGTCGCTATATCTATCCCGTAGGTGTAAACAAAAAGCTGACCAAGTTTCATCGCAGTCGGATGAACGGTTTAGGAAGGCATAACAGACATTTGGACAAACATTCTTTTTTATTTATATAGATAAATTGTAAAGCTAAGCCGAAAAAATTGCAAGTCTAACAAATTCGTGTTTTTACAAACACAATTTTTTAAATTACTGTAAGATATTGTTTAATTTTTAGTTAACTTGAATGTGGAGAAGGAGGACCACATTTGAAGTTGCACTTTTGCTACCACCGAATATGTTCAAATCGAATGTAATGTGTTCAAATCGAATTGTTTGTCTGTGCAGTTTATACTTCTCTTTCATGATTCCTAAATACTTTTTATAAATCTATTTAGCTTGAATGAAAATGGATCTTTGTAAATTAAATGTTTGCTTAATTTCCTATAAATCTATCGAATTTCGCTGAAAAACGGTTTTCGTTCGTATTAATAAAACTGAAATTTTCTTTTCCGATTGAATTTCCGCAACTGATATTGTGCAAAAGCTGTTTTAGACTTTATTTTTAAATTCGACAGCTTGCCTTGTCAATAAAAGTGGGTTTCCATTTCAATATCATGTCCAGCCAAATCTGTATATCCAGGATTATTTTAAAAAATATTACTACATTCACATAAAAGTTCAACGAGTTCTCGTTGAAGTTGTGATAATTTTGATCATTCAGAAGCATCATAATCAAATTCTAAATTTGGCTTGTTCTTTTCGTTTTCAAGATTTTTGGCATCTTCTAAGGACAATAATTTTATATTTTACGCTCTTTGATGGTATGGTTTCAGTCTGTTTACATGATACACAGATGTTTCATCTTTCTTTGGAAACTTGGTGACATAATTTGTCTCAGAAAGTTGAACTATTTCTCCAGGACCTATCCATTAGGCTGATAACTTGGTTAGATCTTGACGGAGCCACCCCCACTCCCAGTTCACTGGGTCTAAATTGGCGCTTTTAAGGTCTTGGGATCGTAATATTGCTTCTTTTTATTATCTTTCATATTTTTGACTGTCACTTCTTGACATTTCTTCATCTTGTTAATGCTCGAAAAAAATTTCGATAACACTGTTTTCCACTGTGTCCTCTTCCGTTAGTTTCTCGTATAACAACATCACAAGGATTCCCTTTTTTTTCCCCTTCTTCCTTCCATGAACTAATTCAGCAGGAGAAAATCCGATACTGTCATGTTCGTAGGGCAAAAAGAGCTTGAAGTAGGAATTTTTTACTAATCTGGAAGTGCTTCAAGACACATGACTCTTAAGAATCCTCTTCAAAGCTCTATGCATTCTTCCTACTGGATTACTTTGCAGATTGAATTATAGAACTTATGATTAACTAATAGAGCCTCTGACTATCTTTATTTCAAATCTTCCCATGAATTCTGTTGGAAGTATACTCATAAACAACATATCCTGGTCTGTTTGCAGTTGTATGTGGAAAATTCTGCTGAAGATCCGTAACAGCGCGTTCATAACAATCGTTGAATACAGATTTTCCACAGGAATAGCATCTGGATATTTAGATAGCATGTATAATGCAGTAATTATATACTTATTTCCTGAGGGTATCACTGGTCCACAAGCATCTATGTTTATGTGAATATTTCAGTTATGACTTGAACAGTTTTAATCTTCTTTTTGTTTTGAGGCTTTCCCATCTTTTAGCATTTGTCACATGTCTTTACAAAATTTTCTATATCCCTAAAGCAATTTTGCCTGTAAAAGTCTTGAATAATTGGTCTTTGGTTTTAGGTACACCAGGATGAGTTGCTACCCCAAGATTTAGTGTCATCAAATTTTCTCTATATTTTTCAGGATCAACCAACAACTTACATTTAGAACCATCTTTGTCTCCTTTTGTCTGCATCTGTGTTATAAAACTTTATTAATTTTTTGGAACATTTCTCTAATTCATATTTTTCTAAAAATTCTACATCAATGACTAATTTGAAATCAGAAATAATATGTACTTTACTTCTAAATCTATCTTCTTTTTGCGCAATAACAGTATCAATTAATGTTAAGAAAATAACACCTAAATTCCTTTACCGAGTTTTTCATAACCTCGTCTTCTCCTAAAACATAGTACAACCTTTTCCTTTTTTGGAATTTGTTTCACAGGAAGATACTCAGATTACGTTCACTTTGCTTCGTTTGAGAAGGAACTAAATATTCTTCTTAAAATTTGAATTTCAGCTTTAATATTATTGACTAAATAAAAAACTAATCGAGAACAACTGTTTTTACTTGAAATAGCTTTTTGAGAGTGCTTATTTTCGGCAACATTGTAAACCATATTGTTAATCATATAATAATTGTCATTTCTTGTATTGAGTCCAACAGACTTTAGGCTTCGAATACTGCAGTATTATTATTTGCATCAATAAATTCTTCTAGGGCATTAGAAGTTTATTCGAACTATATATACACTGCTTTAGCAATATCTATTTTGTCTTCCCAACGAGTGACGCATAATGGTTTAGGATTAATGTTTAAATGTTTTTGTAGAATTTATCATCTTTTTGTAGAAAAGGGGCAATGTAAACGTTGTAATATCAAAAAAGGGGGGAGGGGGCATCTCAAATTAATAAATTAAAAGAATGTCATAGGCAAAGCACAAAATTTGTATTAGGGTTTCGAGCAATTATTGTAGCTTGTACACTTTTATTTTTAGAATTCATATTAAAATAATTTGAGATTAAATTTAATTATTTTTGCTTTTCTAGATACAGCAATAATTAACGTGATAGGGAAGATTGTTCCTTGGTTACATAACTTGACAGGTTGTCTTTTCTGGAATTTATTAGATAACAACAAAAAGCACTTTGATACTCTACAGTATAATGGATCTAGAACACTGCACTATGGTTGATTTGGAACAGAAAGAGCCAAGATCACACTCCTCACCGTCCGAGGGTCAAGTTCGCTTCAACTGGATATATATATATAAGAAGCAGCAACAGTGAGACCAGGTTGTTCACTGAATTCTTAATACATGTTGCTAACACTGTC
>JAPMOQ010037870.1:3127-14550 GCA_026543055.1 Argiope trifasciata | reverse complement strand
TGCAGATTAAATTTTATTGTTTTGTCCGAAATATATTGTTGAAAAATATAGTTGAAATGCTTCTTTAAAAATTCATTACAAATAGAAGCTTAAGTTAAATGTTAAAATACTGATACTATTAGAAAGCTAATTTTTTTATCTTTAAATTGGTGTTAAAATCATGTTTATCCAATAATATTTTCGGAAGTTATAGCGGAAAAACTTCGAAATTTCGCTTAAATTTTAATTAATTCAAATTCTAATTAAAAATTCGAAAAAAGGGCTCCGAGGTGCACATTCCCGACCTCCAAGGTATACATGTACCAAATTTGGTAGCTGTAGGTCCAACTGTCTGGCATGTAGAACGTCAACACACACACACACACACACACACACACACACACACACACACACACATTGAGCTTTATTATAAGTATAGATAAGTGTTTCTTCAATGCCAGGAAAAGGATAGAGTTATTGGGAACACAATGGGAGATGTATAGAATGGTGACTCTAGACCTCCCACCTAAACGTTTCCAGCAAACTCTGCTCACTTAAAAAAAAACGACTCAATTTCGTTACTTGTTGCCTATTCATTGCTTCATCCTGCGTTCCTTTTGTTATGGATATCCTATCCTTAAATCCGTCGGATTCTTTTTTCTCGTATAGTGGGTATGTATGGTGTGAGAAGAGATGGGCACAATGATCAGTCCTTCAGTAGACGACACAACACAGACGTTTATTTACTGGACGAAGACAGGACTGCACAAAAACGACAAATATTTACAAAAGACAATTATGTACAGACAAAACGAACACATACGACAGCACACAGCAGTACTCTACTGCAGATAGTGGCCCACAGCAGCAACAGTAGTCCACACCCAGAAATTTCGTAGTGACAACGTACTCAGCTCACAAAGCGGCGTCCAGTCGGGATTCAGCAGGAGATAAAATCTTTAAGGAATTCTGTCTACACTCACGTAGGTCTCTCTGGAACAGGTTGAAACTACTCTTCTGTCTCTTCTTGCCTTCGCTGCTGACTCACTACTTCGCACAACGGGACAACTCCTCAGTTCAAGACAGCTCAACGGGCTAAGATACACGACACAGGCTTCGTCAGAATACGCTACTCAGCAGTCCTCCGTTCAGGACTCCTCAGTTCCAGACTTCTCTAATTAGGCCTACTCGGTCGATCACAACCGTACTTCGTTCAGCTTCCAAGACCTCTCAGTTCAGGTTTTCTCGATCGATTAATTCAACTTCGCAGACTGACTGTCTTATATAGTGACGGAAGGCGGGAGTAAACCTTCTGGACCAATCAGGATCATTCTAGACGTATCTCGGCTCCTAATGGACGGATCGGGAAAATCTCGATGTTTCGAATACTTTCCTTTTTGTTGCCAAATTAGCCAAATTGCCGACTGATCGCCAAGTTTGTCGCCAAGCCCTGGAACTTCTGACGTCACACCCATTTACTATTCAATACAGATTACTGTAAATCTGTCTTCCTTACGATAACAGTATTAGCGCGGGAAAGCAAAACCACAGGTTCGTAACACTTCATTCAACGATTTGTCTGTGAATGTCTGATGGAGATAAATTCTTGTCCACCGAAATCTCATTAAGGCTTGCACCTCTGTGAGACGTCTATATGTCTTGCCATTACTATCACTGTTTTGGGTTTCAGTACTAACATTATCTGCTCGAACGGCCTGTCTAAGACAACTAGCCCCTTCGATCTTCACTCTGGGTAACAACATTCCCATCTGTAAATTCTACTTTCCAAATACTACTGCTTGTAAACTTTTTTTGGACCACCCATCGTATCTGGCTATCAGAATATAAATTAAAACGAAAATTAAAAAATGAAGAGAACTAGATAGATAAAATTTGGGACACGGATTTAGCATTTAAAGTATAGATACGCATCAGTTTTGGAACTAATTCTTGACAAGAGTTGACCGTTTGTTCGTTTGTACTCTCGCAAACAAGTAAGCGTAGTAGCTGAAAAATGCAAGGATTCAAATATATAAAATACGCATGCGATTTTTTGACAACAATTTTAATACCGTGTCACTTTTCGTTTCAATAGATCTGGAAAAAAAGCTTGAAATATACACTTTCGATTTTTTAAAAATACTTTTTTATTATATGCATCTCAATAATAAATCTCCAAAAAACTAGAATGAAAATTGCACTCTAATATGCTGTTTCGTAAATATTGTTCACGTACTGCCCTCGGTTAATAATATACAAATACATTATTAGATAATATACGAGAAAATTTCGAGAAGGCTATTTTAGCAGGCTTTAAGATGTTTCTTAAGACAGAAATGTCACCGAAATTTTTTATTATTATTTCAACATGGTGATAGTTTAGGTTGGTATTCCTTATGTAAACTACATGACGAAAAAAATCAGTTGTCACCAAATGAGTAAGTCACCAATTGAATTAGTTAAATCAGGATAAGTTAATATTGAGTAATTAATTCTGAAACCATCCTATTGTATATAATGTTCCAGTTCAAGTATCAAAAATTTAAGATTTTTTGAAGAACATTTCTAATTAAAAATATTTTTTACTTTCTCGTATATGTAGTATAGAGAAAGATAGTTAGACAGACACAAAAATTAGAATTCTGGATTTTGACGAATTGCACTTTTTAAACCACCCTGAATTCGAAAAACTCATTTTTGGACCAGTCCGTATGTCTGTGACAAAGGTAACTCAAATATGCTTTGAGTTACAAGGATGAAATTAGATACATGGCCTTTGCATGAAATTTACAGATTTCTTGCAATCACTCTAAGGAATGAAACCTTCTAATGAATAAAATCCACTCTAATGAATAAAATTTCCTCTAATGAATGAAAAATCCCAATGAATGAAATTCACTTTAATGAATGAAACCTCCTAATGAATGAAATTCACTTTAATGAATAAAACCTTCTAATGAATAAAATTCCCTTTAATGAGAATGAAACCTCCTAATGAATAAAAGTCACTCTGATAAATGAAACATTCTGATTAATGGAATTCACTCTAATGAATGAAACCTTCTAATGAATAAAATTCACTCTAATGAATGAAACCTCCTAATGAATAAAATTCATTCCAATAAATGAAACCTTCTAATGAATGAAATGCTCTCTAATGAATGAAATGCACTCTAATGAATGAGACCTTCTAATGAATGAAATGCACTCTAATGAATGAGACCTTCTAATGCAGTGATGGGGAAACTACGGCCCGCGGGCCAAGTCCGGCCCGCGGAAAGGTTTAATCGTTTAACCGTTTAAGAGTGCCGTCGTGAGAATGTTTGAACGCATTCTTACTTCGTAATGTGACGTCCCGCATAAAAACTACCTGCGGCGATATTCAAAACACAATAGTATTCTGGACAAATCCATCCAACCCAACACAGCTGACTCCTCTTCGCTCGAAACTTCCAGACAATCTCGCATTTTCGATTCATTGTTCTGTTTTTCCGAAAGAACCGCAAAACTCCAATTCCCGAACAATCCTTGCAGGTAGGTATAAATACAAGCGAGGCCGCCCGAAGATCAGTTAGTTAGCGACTGAGTCAGTCATCTGCAACGACCCGCTGTGACTCGAGTAATTGTTTGTGTAATCCCCGAAACTTCCACTGCCTCAACAAACACCCGCGCAAGAGCATTAGTTAGTAGTAAGCTTTCGTCAATTGCGTTTTTGTGTGTTATTCTCCGTAGTAGGTAACGTCTAAAATGGATGTTAAAAAAAGAAAAGTGGATTCAGAATGTCGAGTTTTTATAGAAGAATGGACGTGGAAATATTTCTTTACTTTATTTAAAGAAAAACCAGTGTGCTTACTTTGCAATACATCTGTTGCAGTTTTAAAAGAATATAACATTCAACGCCATTTCAAGAGCAAACATGAAAACCACTCCTACTCATCGTTAAATGAAGAGGTGAAAAAAATTAAATCGAAAGATTTAATAAAAAATTTATCGTCAACAACAATTATTTCAGAGAGCTAATCAGAGATCTGCTTCGCAAATGGAACCGGACTATGATAGAATTTTGTTAAAACAATCTCAATTTCATTTTTCTCATGCACCATCAACCAGTAATGACACCAGAAAATAAAGAGATAATGCTTCACATCAAGAACTACACTAAATTCATTTTATATTTTGTGCTTATAATTTTCTTAACTTTTGCTTTTTTACTATTAAAATTATAAGTGTATGTAATAATATATGTATATGTTTATAGAACACATAAATTTTTTAACGATTAAGCATTATTCTTTGGCCCGCTACGATCGTCTAGTTATTACAAATGGCCCGTCTTAAAAAAAGTTTCCCCACCACTGTTCTAATGAATGAAATGCTCTCTAATAAATGAAACCTTCTAATGAATGAAATGCTCTCTAATGAATGAAATGCACTCTAATGAATGAAACCGTCTAATGAATGAAATGCAATCTAATGAATGAAACCTTCTAATGAATGAAATTCACTCTAACGAAAAGTCCGTTTGTCTAGCTATCCGAATATAAGTTAACACGATAACTACAAACAAAGAGAGCTAAATGGATATAATCCGGTAGAATTAACTTTAATAATCTATACAACCATAAAAATTTGAACCAAATTAATCAAGATTGCCTGTCGGTTTAGAAACATGGAAATATGAAAACTCAAAAACAATGTTATTTAAATGTATCAAATTTGGTAAGGGATTTTATGACTATAAGGGCAATTTGAGGCCAATTTTTGTTTCAATCGGGTGGAGGAAAAACATCTGAAACACCGTTCGGATATTCTCAAATGCAAGCCAGAGATTAAACACCAAAAATAGTCGCAAAGGATGGCACGGTAGATTCGGTCCAAATGCTTAATTCATGTCAGGGATTAAAATTAATTATTGTATTCTGCTACAATGTAAAACTTTCTCGGAATAACAACTTTATTGTGAGAGAATTTCGAGGAGACTACTCCCCGCTGTTTTTATTTATACAAATAATAAAGGAGAGCGTGTATGTGTGTAAGTTGTTTGTCTACAAGACAGACTACAACCAGATATGAAAAGTATAGAATGTTTTATTTTCATCAGCTGAAAGTTTTCGGTCACTTTTGTTCTGAATTTCAGGAATCCTCCGTAGACTGGTTCCCGATTTCAAGAGATTCCTTGGTTTATATTTTTTCTGTCACAACTCTCATCTGCATCATTCAAGACAATGTAGTCACAAGGTAAAGCTCAATTCTTTTTTTAATTGATTAATTATTTTCGAACCAGTTCGAAAATAACATTATATTTATCTCCGTATAGTTTAACTTCTACTGCCTTTAGTTTTCAAGAAAATTTCACTAGGACAGTAGTAACATAATTTCCGGTTACTAAATTTATATTTATTTGAAAATACAGCGGTAGCCTGGTTGGTAGAATATCAGTCTCGTAACCGAAAGGTAGTGAGTTCTGTCCTTTTCTCGGCCAAAAGACCGTTGTGTTGGCTAATGGCAGTTGAGGCCCGTTAAGTATGTTGTGATTGCAAAGTCCTCCAAGTTCCCATAACAAATTATACCTCTTGTGGTACTGAATCAGGGATGAGTCGGTCTCTGATTTGGATCTAAATTCTGACTTGTTGATGGATGAATGAGGGTATGAATGAGTTCGATCGCCCCCTAAATAGGGTTGTGTCGAGTGTGTTCGAGCAAAGTCCTACTTTCACCTTAACGGTGCTCATTAACAACGAAATGCGCACACCTTTGGCTTCATTCGAAAAAGCTCCGCTAATTTGGGCCTGGTATGACCCAGGGACATTAGACCCTCCGCCATATTTATTTGAGGCATTAGTACAGACATTAAGTAAAATATTTATTGGAGCAATAGTTTACAGTGACAATTTTACAACTCAATGCAATATTGAGTGTTCTGGGATATGAAGGATTGTTGTTGTTGTTGTTGCTATTCTCCATGGCCTCACTTTGACCAAATCCCAAAATTAGTTGGCAAAAAGAAAGTCAAAAACGAGGAAGGATGAAGAAAGAATTTCTCTTCAAATAAGTCTTAAACAATGTAGAATATATTTTGGAGAGGCCTGATATTGGCGGCATTTAAGGTAAAGAGGGTAAGATTTTTCACCCTGAGAAAGAAAAAAGACTTTTAAGGTGACCACTGGCAAGGCGCGACAGACAAGTTGTTGGTTTTTCTATCACCAAGAAGAATTAAGGCTTATTGGCCCAATACCAATCATGAGTAGGATGAACCATCCAATTCTTCTTATTAAGAGATGTCTCCTGAAAGAAATGTTCTGAGTATGTGAGCTCAGCAGAAGATGCAATCATGAGTAGGATTAACCATCCAATTCTTCTTATTAAGAGATTTCTCCCGAAAGAAATGTTCTGAGTATGTGAGCTCAACAGAAGATGCAATCATGAGTAGGATGAACCATCCAATTCTTCTTATTAAGAGATTTCTCCTGAAAGAAATGTTCTATGTGAGCTCAGCAGAAGATGCAATCATGAGTAGGATGAACCATCCAATTCTTCTTATTAAGAGATTTCTCCAGAAAGAAATGTTCTGAGTATGTGAGCTCAGCAGAAGATGCAATCATGAGTAGGATGAACCATCCAATTCTTCTTATTAAGAGATTTATCCCGAAAGAAATGTTCTGAGTACGTGAGCTCAGCAGAAGATGCAATCATGAGTAGGATGAACCATCCAATTCTTCTCATTAAGAGATTTATCCCGAAAGAAATGTTCTGAGTACGTGAGCTCAGCAGAAGATACAATCATGAGTAGGATGAACCATCCAGTTCTTCTTATTAAGATATTTCTCCAGAAAAAAATGTTCTGAGTATGTGAGCTCAGCAGGTGGAGTCGCTAGATTGCTTACTTTCTTTGCAATCCTGTTTGCAATTGCTTTACCTAGTAGATACACATGATATGGGATTCACTAAAACTGAATATCATGTTGGAATGAAATCAACTTCTGAAGAAAAGACAAACTTGAATGATTGTAACCAATATAATAGCAACGTGTTCATAAATGTGAAAGTTGTAAGATTTTGAATAATTAAGGTTGTCTTTGTCATACTGAAGGTTCTATATATAATTTCTTATAAATGGCTCCATAAAAATCATCTTTTTTAAAGGAGATTTTGAGCTGTAGGTTATATGTTGTTACTTGTGACACTTTACAAACCCATTGACGAACTGTCAGCGATTTAAGTCGAGTGTGCATAACTTCTGAGGACAAAGGTCTCTGAGTATCTGAGGGCAGAAGTCCGACTTCCAGCTGATTTGAAGATGACACGCACATTCGCTTTAACAACCCCTTATTACAGGAAAGGGTGGGGTTCTTGCATACACCTCAAAAATCATGCTCGAACCTGGACGCTCTGATCACGGGGAAGACGCTCTCCCCCTAGACCGGATGGCATATTTCCTTTCCCTACCCTATTTCATGTACGGAACAAAATCACGCAACATCATTGGTTCATACCTCCGGTGACGTTGTCCTTGCCATCTCTTAGATTTTCGGCACTACTTTGATTGAATGGGTTTTATAACTAAATCGCTTAAGCTGTGTGAATTCACCTTAATTTTATGTAATTTAGTAACGCAAAAAAAATGATATTTAGAATATTTTTACCGTCCACTTATATATTTTGAATAAGACTCTTTCAAACGAATTGAATGTGATGCCATCGCTATTCGCACAAAATTTCCTGCAATAAGGGGTTGCAGAAAACTGTTCTTTTAAGTAAGCATAGTTTATGCGGTCATTATCTAAGACGTACAGGTCAGTACGTATTTCCTTGTATATCTGGGATCGTCGTCCATGTTTTGTATATATTTATATATTTCTGTGTGTGAGTGAAAATAAACAGTAAAAAGTAAAGAAGAATGTCTCCTTGGATTAAATACACACACACACAGGTCTACATATAAACAGTACGGGATAAATAAAAGTGAATACGCAAATTAATGGGACATCTGTTAATATTTGAGTATCGTTCTTCATGTATATTTTAAGCAAAAGAAACCAGTATAGAGCATTTACGGAATATTATTGTTCTCTACAGTGTCGAATCTGTTTTGCTGTTGATGATGTTTGGAGTGTACATTGCTGTCATGTACTTCAATTCCAGTATTAAAGAATGGGGAGAAGGTACGGTAAGTAAATATGCTAAATTTACATTTGAAATATTTAATAAGTATTTTTAAAATGAAGTGCTTTTTAAAAAAATAATAAATTAAAAATTAAGGGACTTTTATAATTTTTCTGCTGTAATTTCCACAAATATTAAATTTTATGTTTAATTTTTACACCATTTTATAAATTGAAAACATTATTTTTTAGTGATTAATATTTAATTTCTGTGCAGTTTCTCCCAAATTTCTGAATTTTTTTTTAATTTTTGCAAAGATTTCATTGTTGCAATGAGATTCTGACTGTTTTAAATTGTCTTTAAAATATTAAATCTCACGGTTTTCTTCCCTTGCTAGAAGCAAAACACTCCACATATTAACATAAAATTAATCATTAACATGACAAAAAATTGTTGACATGGGAAACCAAATAGAGCATCCAATTCAAAATATAACCTTATAATATATAATAATCTACTTAGAGCGGCAAAGGACCTAAATTTGCAACTGGAAACGACCATCCTGGTAAATTTAACACTAACTTTTCTTATTATGAAGATAATACTGCATGGAGTTTCGATCAGCACTTTTTATATATGAATATTTTTATCAACATTTTTTTTTAATCTTGAAGGGTTTGCCGTAAAAAGGATGATGTTCCAAAAAAAAGGGTGTTACATGCACTCACATTCGTAATAAACAATTCGTAATGTATACAATTCGTCTTAAAATGAAAATTTGTTCGTTTGGTTCCAGAAAGATATAGCTCCAATCGTTAGTTTTAGAGTTAACTCAAGCAATGAAGTTGTTTGCCACATTAGTGTTTTGCAACATAGAGGTAGCTTCTGGTGCTACCGTCGGTTTTTTTTTTCAAACTTGAATAATTGGAACTATGTCCTTTTTGCAGCAAACCCTTCGATTGTATGATCTTTATCAACATTTTTGATGAAAAAAAGTATATTTAATTTTAACTCTTTTATTCCTAATTTATCATATCTACGAACAAGGGCGTGAACATGATAAGAGGGAATCAATCTGTAATGAGTATGATTAAAAATTTGATGCACATTTGAAATTCTTTTGATGAATTCATGCGATTTTGGATTATTGTATTTACATATTCCTGGATAAATAGACTTCCCTTTGCTGGAATTTTCCAAATTTCTCAGAATTTGTAATTTAAGGATTTTTTAAAAAAAAACATGTCAGAATTTTATTGTTTTGATACGTTTAGAGCACAGGCGAAATTTCATTAGTGCCTTCTGTAAGGTTCGAAGTCGTAGCGTTGAGGTTCGCAGCCAAGTAACAAGACTACAAGACAAAAGCATAGAGCGGATATATAAATGGAGGGAGCTAGACGCTTGTTTCTTGTCTAAACAAGTGTACCCAACATGAGTCACGTGACTAGGGGAAATCTGGGTGTACGAACATCTTTTTTAGCGCCATATGGTAAATCTTGGCATACTCAAAAGCTGCAGCGTAACATTTTGCTTCCCGGCATGGGGTCGGGTAGGTTTTCATTTCCGGTTAACATTTCTTAGCCAGTTTATATATATATATATATATTAACGTTTGAAATTTAAAATTGATTTATTATATTAATAATTAGAAATAATACCTTAAATGAATACATTCATTGAAGTTTAATGTTATTTAAAAGAGAAGTGTAGCTAATTTTTATTCTTTTTCATTTTATTATTCAAGAGCTTTAGGGTAGACAATATTTTTTTATTTTTCCAACAACAGAAGAAATAAATTAATTTCTTGACTGTCCGACTCGTAGCAACCAGTATACAACTGGTTACGTGAAAAAACTGCCGTGTGTACATCATTTTACTATGCTTATAATTATTTTGCAAGTACAAGTATTAAATATTCAAAGTTTTATCTCAATACGATGAGCGGTACGGCAGCGCATAAGAAACACACCGACAAACATTCATTTTTATTTAAATAGTTAAAGTATGTTTGTTTTAAATAAAGCTGATTTATTTAATTAATAATGTTGTAACAGTAACAAAAAATTATTTGCATTTTCTCGGTTGAAATGGGTTGATAATGAGATTTTTTGGCTACAGAGGCCGTTATCCCCTAATTCCAAAAGAGTTCAGTTGATAAATTTTGGAAAGTTTCTGAGATTGGAGAATAATCCAGAGATGCAGCTCATTAGAAGTAGTCTTTTGAAAGCACGTTTTAATGGAAGAACAAGAAGGCAGATCAATTTTAAGATTTGTCCCATGATTTGCGTATTTGGAACAGAAAAAGATGACGTGTTCAATGTTATTTTCGAGATTACAAACTTGGCATAGCGGTTGAAGTCCAAATCTATTCAATAGAGCTAGAGTTATAATCATACGTGTTAAAAGTCGTGCGGTGATGACATCTTCTCTTCTATATTTGAGCCGTGGATGAAGGAAAAGTATTGTGGGAATATCGAAAGTAGATTCTTGATATTTGCTATTTTAAGATGTGATACGTTTTTTGAAGTGGAATTTCCTATTGATGAGAAATTAAATCTTCTGCGGCTATCCATTCCAGTAGTGGGTGCGACTCAGTTGCCCTTTTTGCGAGAACATTCGCCTTTTCATTCCAATAAATCTGTGAATGTCCTGAAGACCACACAAAGCATATTTTCTGATTTAATTTTACCCGTAATTGAATTTTGCCAGCTAATCTATTAATGACTTTAAGAGATTTAATTGTGAGGCATTTTTAAGCTTGAAGGTCTATCGATAAAAGCAGATTTTTTTCCTGTGACTGAAATTTCATCCAGTGCTTGGAAAATTGCCAAGGCTTCCGCTGTAAATATAGAATTTATGAGATGAATTCTGTAGATGAAGGGTTGTTTACAAGAGATTCCCGTAATAAAGGTGAAAGATTGAAATTTGGATGCTCTTTTCAGACACTTTACCTCTCTTTTTTAGGTGGAAGACCTACACAGGTGGTGGAAGAAAAGTCGACGTGCCAGGGCATCTTCCTTTGGTCACCGCAGATCGTTGTCCTTGAAGGCCAGCAGGATGGGTGATCCTCGGCTTCTGCTACTCAGTCAGCCTGATGCTCCACTGGCGCCTTCGCCAACAAAAACAGATTCTGCAGCAGAGGATAATGAAAGTGATACTACAACTTCGGTACGTTGGACGCACTTGCAAGTTATCAGATTTCTAATAGTTCCTCACCGAAATTAATGAATATTTATAATCTTACCTAAAGCTAAACTTAATAAATAAACTCTTTGCAAAAAAGGAATTTTTCTGTTATTAATCTGTATTTTACAAATAATAGAAAAATTCCTTCTTTTACA
>JAPMOQ010037867.1:0-12023 GCA_026543055.1 Argiope trifasciata | reverse complement strand
GTGAGAAAAAGTTTTTGGGTGTCATAATAGATAATAAGCTAACATTTCGTTCGCATATTCAAAATTTGAAAAGAAAATGCCTTCAAAAGCTAAGTATTATAAAAGTCCTATCAAATACCTCTTGGGGAACCGATAGAATTTCTTTGCTTAAGATCTACAGATCGCTGATACGCTCGAAGCTTGATTATGTAGCACCAATTTATGGTTCAGCTGCCAAATCTACCTTGAAATCATTGGATGCAGTGCATAACCAAGGACTTCGTATAGCTACAGGAGCTTTTAGAACATCACCAATTCAGAGTTTAAAAGTTATAAGTGGTGAACCCTCCTTGTAGTAGGATAAACAAAGTGGAAACGATTTTGTTTATCCTACTTTTATAAAATTAAAAGTGTTGAATTCCATCCACTGTGCAACAGAGTTCTCAATCCTATATACGGCTCGTTGTTCTCTAGGAAATTGTCTTTTACTCCAACTTTTGGATTCCGTGTTGGAGAGATTTTGCGATCATTCAAAATTGAAGACTTCCCGGTTGCTGTAAATATTAACGGTCCACCTCCCTGGCAGGAATTCTTTTAATTTTGTCGATGATTTTATACACTTTCTGAAAACATCAACATCAGACGTGATGTTTCAGCAATTTTTTATGAACACAGACAACAGTATCATTCCTTTCAACCTGTTTATACAGATGGTTCGAGATATGGTAATCATGTCGGTTCAGCAGCAGTTTTTCGTAATGTAATCATATCAGAAAGACTTCATCCTTTCTGTTCTGTCTTTACATCCGAACTTTATGCAATATATCTAAGCCTTCAAAAGATTGCAACGTTAACCTCCTCTAAATTTATTATATATACTGGCTCTAAAAGTAGTATTGCAGCTTTTAAAAATGTGTCATCGGAAAGCCATCCCTTAGTACTAAATATTTTTCCGATATATAGTTCGCTAAAAATAATTTCACAATTAAGTTCTGTTGGATTCCTGGCCATGTCGGAATTTTGGGAAACGAAAAAGCTGACAAGGCAGCAAAACACACAACTCTGCTAAAAGAAAATTGTTTCCTTATCCGATGCATTAAAAGTAATAAAAATAATTCAAAATAAATTCTGGCAATCTACGTGGGAAAATTTGTAAACGAATAAACTGTTTCAGATACAGCCATCTGTCAAAGGTTTCAAAAATAAAATTGTGACTAGAAAGAAAGATGTTATTATTACGAGATTTCGAATAGGCCACACTTATTTGACCCAAAAACATCTTTTGCACTCTGATCATGCACCACTTTGTAATAAATGCAATTCTGTTTTAACAGTCAGGCATATTCTGTGTGAATGCCGAGATTTTAGTACACAACGACAAGTTCATTTTGGAACGACTGTTCTTAAATTAAATGGCATTTTAGGAGATAACACTGATTCAAATATCTTTGCTTTTTTAAAAGATATTCAAATTTTTCATCAGATTTAATTGTTTTTTTCCTTTAAATGCCTTAAATTTTTAATACGAAAGCCATGTTTAACAAATGTTTGGCGCAGTATGATCAGATCTGATCCTTGCGTCATAAAAACAAACTAAAATAAACTTAACTTAATATTTCTCAAAATAGTATTTTCAAATAATTTTGTTGTATTTATAGTATTTTGTATTGTAACCATAGTAACCACTCCAAAAACCATAGTTTTAAATATTAAAAAGTATTTTAAAAAATCTAATTTTTCCAAAAATATCCTTGGTAAGTAGTCTGATACCTTAAGCTAAATTGAAAGTAGAATACATTTTATAGCAGTGTTTTAAAGAGAATAATTAAGTTCCATTACTCCAAGTATCTTTGATCACTTTTTAACAAGAACGGTTTAAAACCGTATTTGAAAAAAGATAAATTGACGCTATAAATTCTTGATTAATAGCTGAAACCTTAATCAAATATCTCATCTCATTGAATACCTATTCAGTTCGTTCCATTTAGCAAACAATTTTATTTCTGTATAGCTTTTTATTGAAATTTAAATTTACTCCTTGATGATCAGTAATTTTCATTAATCACAAAACTTTCTCATAGATGGCAGCACTATGAACGAAGTTTCATTTTTAAAGTACATTGTCAAAGTTTCATTTTTCTATTTGCGTACTATTTTCCGACAAAATAAATTATAGCAAATGCAATACAAAGCTTTCATGTTACTGCTCAGTTGAATTTTTTTCATTTATTTTCACTCCTATGGAAGCATCAGTAATATTTCGATATTATAAAGATAAACAATTTGTCAGTCTTGAGATACGAACTTATTCAGTCATTAAAATATATTAGAAATAAATTTCAGCTATAATTATGTAAACGCCATAAAAATGGTGTATTCATTAGTAAGTACAAAGAATTTCCGTTGAAGTATTACGTGAAAATACAACAAAGTGGATTTTGTGATTTGCAGAATCCATAATATTTTACTTTTTCCACAAAAGAGTATGGTGTAGTCAAGGATTGCATAAATAATATATGTTAATCTTTACTATACACCTATTGTTAAGTTTTCTGCGAGAGAAACACCATCTAAATATTTTTAACTTTTTAAAAGACATCGGCCTATTAACGAACATTTAACTATTTTATGGACGTTTGGAGTTTTATCATTTAAATCTTTTATATTTCAACTGTTTTATATAATAACTTGTTTAGTAAATGAATTTTAAGAAATTTTTTATCGCATGTAAGGCGCAATATAGCCAAGAATGGCTCTTGTGCAAAAAAATTCAAAACAACCAACCAACAACCAACCTTTTGTTAAGAAGCATGAAAATGGATTATAAAAGATAGAAGGCATGTCCTCTTTTTACTTCTCTTGACATTTTGTTTACAAATTGCATTATCATATTAACCATTTAAAAAGTTTTCCTCATTTACTACTCAAGAGAAAAAAAAAGTAAAATAAGTGAAGAGTCTGAAACCACCTTTTTTCGATATCAAATCTGATGTGCATTAAAAAAAAATTGTAAATTTTGTCCTTGGTCCTTACTTTGGATGACTTAACAAGAGTGAAAAATAAAATTCTGCCAGTGTTTGTATGGTAGGTGATAAAATGAACATTATAACCTTTTAATATAATTCTAAAACAAGGTTATGAAATTTTACTTTAACTCTAATAGTATCAGAAAGTTAAACAAAAGTCAGAAAAGCTGAATAATTTTCAAAAAAAACTTTATATAGTTTATTTCAAGCTACAAAAATTGAATAAACATCGTTGAAACATCATGTATAAACAGTTTGAAAATAATTTAAATCTAAATTTAAAACGATAATCTGTTTGATAGTTTTCAGTTCTTTTTTCAAATTTCTGTTAAATTTATATAAAATATCGTTATTGTTAAAAAAATAATTAATGGATTGATGTTATTTAAATATATTATCAGCGCTTTACATAAGATAATCAATGAAAGAGAGCAAATTTTTAAAATTTCGTTTTTAGCCATTTATTATAGCAATTAAAAATATGATTAAACAAAAATTGTTTACTTATTTGAGTTAATATGTTAGTGTGCATATTCTATCAAATGGCAATGAAAGGTAGTAGATCGTCATCATTTTTTTCACTCATCAAGTGTAACTCTCCCAGAACTTCTTGGAAAGAATTATCATCCAAACATGTTTAAATTTTTACTTGCTATACACCTTTTGCCATATATATAACTTAAACCATTTCCATCTTGTTTTTATATAATTCAAAGACGTAATTTTTGTATTCGTCTGTTTTAGCTTTTTTACGTTAAATTTTACATGAAAACATAGTTTTATACGAAGTTTCAAACATTAAAAATGTTTTACCTTTTATCATAAAAATGGCTCAGTATGGCCAAGAATGGAACTTGTGCCAAAATAACCAACCAACGACCGATAGAAGAAATGCTTCAGGAAACCAAATTGTATTCGAAATATCCCAATTAATATACTGTTTACAGCAAAATATAAAACTAACAGTTTCGAAAAAATTGATTGGTTTTTACTACTTTAGTGCCAGACATATGAATAAAGATTTGTTGTAGTTCCATCTACTTCTTGATCAAATACTTTATCAAAATAATGCATCCTCTAGAGGCCCGCAGAATGAAAGCAGTTTGATTATGCCTGATTGATAATCGAAATGTATTTTCTAAAGCCTTTTAATGCGAAGTCGGCTGTCTTGACATGTCATTTTTTTAATCAAGATAATCTGAAAATAGATTAGTTCGAGGAAATTTCGCACCTTTGTATCATAGATTGTTCTGAATAAAATCAATATTTACTCTGAATAATAGCAATTTTAATAAAATTATTATAAATAATCGTTATAAAATAATTATTTTCCAAGTAATGTGAATAGCAGGTTTTGGAAATTCTGTTTTACTTAACATGCTTTCATTGTAAATTAACATAATCAATTTCTTTATATTTAAAGCATTAGATGTGAAAATTTGCGACAAACTTTTTTGTCATAATTTTTAATTTTACATTAATATCTTTATTGGAGATTATTGGATTACTTATATGAAAATATTTCAGTCGTTTTATTTTTAGATCAAATTGTGGATTACTTAAAATGGTATCTGCATGATAAACTACTATATAGTCCAAAATTTAATTCGGTGTGTTTAAATTTAAACTTGACAATTACTTCATTTTTAGCAGCGAATATTGCATTACTGTAAGCAGTAATATTATAGCTTTATTATGTTAATCATAATTATTTCATGTATACATAATGTTATTTTGATTTATAAATTAATTTTCTAACATGCTCGATTTTTTTCTTTTCTTGAAGAATACATTCATTGAAAGTATATTCAAAGAATTAAAGTAATATATTTCACCATTTCAATTCAAAATGTTATTCATTCCTTATAATTTAATTAAACTGTTATTTTAAATAATCCTGAATTAATATTTTATTAATTTATATCTATTCTTGGTCTGATATATTTTAAAATAGTGCTAAATGATAATTTTGTTACATTAACATTAAATGGACTTCGAATTATTTTATCATTATTATAACTATTTTTTTAATATTTTGAATTACAAGTTTCTATTGATTTTAAAATGAAATTTCCACACTATTTGTGACAATGTTTCTTGATTTTGAAGAACAAGATTTCGTGCGTCAAATATAACCAAAGTATTTCTATAGAATAATAGTAAAACCCAGAAAGAAAAGTTTCAAAATCCATAAACAGCTTTTATCTAGCTTTTTAATTTGGTTTAAAAGCAAACCAATAACAATAGCGATGTTCTTTTACTGTTGAAAACAAGACTGCTCGGGCTAAACTATAGCCGAAACACATTAATAGAATTATATCAAAACATTGAGAGAAAAATTTCAAAGAAGAATAACATTTTATTTTAGGAGCAGCTGTTAATTTATTTTATTGATAAAGAAATAATTTTTTTTCAAAAAATCGTCTGCTTCAGTTAGCTTTATAATTTTAATTAAAAATGTATCGGGCGATAAAACGATTTTGTTTCTTATAATATTTTAAAGAATTTAATGTTTTATAATAGCTTATAGATAATTAATATTTTATATAATTATATGTATTTTAATATTATATGGAAAAACAATATTAATATTAAAAATATGAGGAAAGAACGCATTTTTATGCCGAATTACTCTGGATATATGAACTAGTAAAAAATAATAATGATCTATGTTTTTATAATTATACTAATAAAAATAGATAAATCGTCATTTCTGTAATAAAGTATTTTCATATATTCTATAAATGCCATCATTAAAAATGTCTACGAACATACTTTTATAAATGGACGTCAAATCTCAGCAACTAGAACACGCCGGTCATTAATAAAAGAAACTTCTTTTCCGAGCTCATCAGTGAATATAAATCCAATGCCATGTTACCCTAGAAAGTATTCTTTTGTCCCTGAGCAGAAATCAATACATCGTCTATTCGGTTAAGTCTGGTGGCAGTAATTTCCGTGACCTTGATCTTGAAATCAACGAAGCGATGTTGCCAAAGCGCCATTACATAATTGAAGTAAATTACACACTACTGGCATTCCATTCTGTAACTTTTTTTTGTTCTTTTGTTTCCTGCTTTATATAGTTTGGCGTGTGGCCGTGACCATTTTTGGCTTTAGCAAATCGTTTGTAACGGAAGTCACTATTTCGGAAAAATAACATTAATCTGGAAGTTGGGATTGGGATGTGAGTGAAGGCTTTTGAAAATAGTGGTAATTTATTTTAAGTAATTGTTTTAGTTTGATTTTATTTGATTTTGTTTATTGATAAAAGTATGTAAATGGAGTTGTTATAAATATGATTATCAAATTTAAAATTCGGATTTTTTGTTATTTTTCTTTGTTGTAGATTTAAAGGATAGGCATGGAATTATAATAATATTTGCAAAATTCTACATCGGAATTTTAGAGAAGATTTCCACTTGATACCTCCTTGAGTTAGAGAAGCAAATTTGGAATTATATCTATTTTTGAGCACAGTGAAACTCAAAAATCAACGAGCTAAATACAAATTGGTACCCAAATTGCTGATATTTATCAGCTTTTGAAAGAAACCTGTCATAGAAAAAAATGTCTTTCTTCCAATATGTATATGGTAAATAAAAAAAAAAATAGCTACCAGATGATAAAAATCGGTGTTTTCTTTTATCACTGAAATTGTTGATGTTAATCAAATGTTGATCTCCATTCATCGTCAATGTGACCACCTCTCGATCAACTATTTTGAACTAATACAAACTCCAGTAGTTCAAAAGCGTAATAAGCCAGATACATAAATTTTAGTATCTGACTTTATAGTTAAATACAGTTTTTGATAAACTCCAACTAAAAATAAATTGCATCTCTATTTTTTGTGAATGAAATAGTATATATGATATTTATAAGATATATATGAATAGATCTTATAATAAAGATATATATGAAATTTATATATGCTCTGAGCATATAAATGGTAGCATTCCCAGGTGGCACAGTCTATTGTACAATATTGATCTACATTATATGATATTCATATTAATCAATATTAAACAATATTGTACAATATTTGAGTCTACTACGGTTGTATCAAATTTTGGAGGAAAATGGTCAACGAAAGGAGGAATATATCAAAATACATATTCTCCTTTATCCATAATCGGGAGAAGCTATACAAAATTCTCAGTATTTGATCTCTCCATAATCCTATTTACATTTTTGAGAGCGCATTACGTGTGCATTGGACAAAAAAATCATTTTTAGTTGATATGAATGACTTTGGGATGGCATAAAGACATAGTTTGTTGGTAAAATATGAGAAAATATTTTTATTAAGCATCCCGAGAATTTGCATGTAATGAATATTCTTTTATTCTAAGTACAGGTTTTATACATTTTTTACTTTTCCGAATACAAAGTACAGTAAGGGCCAAAAAATTCGAACAAGATTTTGGTGAATCTCAACGTTTTAGAGCTCTCTGAGTTCGAAAAACCCATTTTTGGAAAATGTCCTCTATATGCCTAACTAAACTAAAGATAACTAAAAAAGGATTTAAGCTAGACAAATAAAAACTTGATATACAGGTTAGAAACCAAATGTGTATCTATAAAATTTTAAATGAAATTAGTTCATAAGAAGACTGTATGTCCGTCCTTTCCAATATAATTTAGCACTATAACTACGAAATGAAGAGAGTTAGATAAAAGAAAAATCGGTACTCGTATTTAACATCATAATTGCAGATACCTGTTACATTTTGAGTGAAATCCGAAAAGGGTTTGACCGTGTTTCGGTTTGTAATATCAGAAATGTGTACATGTCACAATGACATAAATATGGAGCGTAATTTTTTGATTTTTAAGTGTAGCTGTATGACAAATGTAGGTGTAGCTTTTTGATCAGTTATTAGGGAAAAATGGGTCTAAAATTAAAATTCAGCTTTTGGATACTTATGGCAGCAGGCTGGAGATTTATCACCAAATAACTCGAAAATGATAACATGACAGATTCAGCAAAAATGCTACATTCTTGACGAAGGTTAATATTCCGTACTATTGTACGTCAATATTATGTAAGACGTACAGTGGAAAAACATCTTTATCAGAGAGTATGCGAGAAAGTTTTTGGGAACCACTTATGCTGGATTTTAATAAATATTCGGTGAAAAGTATGTTTGGCGTATTGTTTTAACACCAAATTTTCATATTTCTATCAAATTTTGAGTAAAATTCCTCCAAAGGCAGTTCGTGTATTCGGTTCTTCGAATATAAGTTAATGCGATAATCACAAAAAGAAGAGAACTAGATATATAAAATCCGATACTCCGATTTAACAACTATAGTGTAGACACCTGTCAAGTTTTGTGTCTAATCTTACTATGGGAGATTTATCTACCAATCTTTACTTTCATAAATAAGTAAAAACGATTACTCTAAAACTCAGTGACTTAAATATATGAAATCTGGTACAAGAATGTGTAACAACTACTGAAATTTTGTATCAAAATTTTTGTTTCAATCCATCGTGTTCAAAACACAATTCAAATTTTGTTCAAAAAACGCGTCTAAAGCACAAATTCGATTTCTGGATTCTATTAAACTCACGCCAGAGATTAATCGCCAAATATGATATGGTGGATATCGTAAAAATCTAAATTCAAGCGAAAAGTTAATATCTCGTCTCTATTGTGCCCTAATGCCATGTAAGGCATTCTCTGTCAGGACAAGTTTATGGAAAAGTATACGAGAAAGTTTTGTGAAAATCACTCTCGCCGAAATCAAAATTTTTATTCATGTATTTAAATTAAACACTATTATTATTGCTTACAAATTGGCTTGCTATTGATGAATGAATTTTTAATAGTTCTTTAATTAGTTGGAGAATATTTTTCCATAATTACTGAGATCGCCTTTAAATAGGTCAATTTTTACAGAGAAAAGAACTTACAAAAATTGATAAATCATCTTTTCTTATTTCAATGTATGTATCTGTCTATCTGTCTGTCATATATATATGTGTGTTTTAATTACTTAATTTAAAAACCTTTAAATTATGCCCATAAAATTCCTAAGATTTAAAAGATAACTATTATAAATATAAAACTACAATCAATAATTGTGCTGGAGAGAAAAGTTAAAAATTAATAACTGTAATTACTATTATTAAAATCTGAATATTTATAAGAGAAATTTAGTTTTTAGCGAAATAAGTTGTCACCGTAAAAAATTTAACTATAACTAAAAATATTATTGATTTGAAAAATAATACTTTCTTCAAATTCAAATTTGTAGTCATATATATATAGTATTCATAACTTAATCAATTTCATAAAGCTTTCAAATGATTGGTAGTTTAGTGCGACGTCTGCAAATACTTAAGATATTTTACAATCGAAGTTATGATAATTTTGGAAAACACGGTACTTGTTGAAAGTCAAAAGTTCTACATATTGCCAAAACAGAAGAATCGTCAAAATCTAATATTAAAATTTCAAAAAACCATATACTGAAATCCAGTCTTTTTTGTTCCAACTCATAAGTGAAGGAAAACTTTCTTTCATATTTTAGTATATGTACATATGAAAAGAAGGACACAGTTTTTCCATTTCTTATGCATGCTTTTGAAATCCCTCTTCAACATTCCCCCCACCCCCCATTTTCGCATTTTCTTGACAACGCGCTTTTAAGGAAGTGCTTTAGTAACTCCTGCACACCTCTGCTGATCTCATTTTTTTCTTGAAACAAAACTTGGTGAAGGGGGGTCCTATCGGTTACCATAGCAACTAGATATTTATATCTCTGAGTACATTACCATCTCAACTCGTTAGATGGCGCTGATGTCAATGGGTGGAGAAAGTCAAGGCCGATCGATCTGTAGAAGGATGGTCTCCGAAGGGACGGAGAGTGGGTGTAAGGGATTAATTTGATACGCCGGGATAGTTTTTGAAACCTTTTGTCCTTTTTTCTCTTGTTTTATTGACTTTTCATTAAATTACGTGAGACGCTTTTATTCCAAAGTGACAGCTTCTTAAAAACGATGCGGATTACTTCTTCCGAGTGTGTTCCTTGCTCTTTTTTTTTTTCTTTCTTCCTCCTATTTTTATTTAAGTGCGGAAAATAGAGTTATTCAACACCTTGTCCCGAAAAAGATGATCAAATTTTGATCCTAGCTTATTACTTTTATTAGGTTTTATGATATGAACTTTTGATGCCTTTTTGATATTTAAAGGATAGAAATTACAAGTCATCAATAATATAGTTAGAAAATGCTTCATTTCTCATTCTGTGGTATTATAAAGGGATCGAAACATTTTTGATGGATAAAAGTATATTGCAATATTATTTGTGATTCTTAAGAATTGAAAACTTTAAAAATTGCTGTGTAAAGTTTTTTTCTTCTTTTTCTTTTCATATTCAGGACAGCATTCGTTATTAAATTTTTATTTACTGTTCACTCTCGAGTATCCGGCCTAATATACAGATATCAAAAAGCCGGATGACAAAAAAGTGGATTGACCGATTAATTGATAATTTATTTCTTTGCCTACTAATACCAGAAGACAAAGTTTTTTAACAAAACTCATTGTTATGATACACATTTTCTCATTTCTTATTGAATGCTAAGTCTTCCATTTATCTTAAAACATGTAGAATGTGAACGCTACTACGAATAATCAGTTGTCAGTAACGTGTCGAGGTAAAATAGAAGCCTTCAGTGGTAGTTTTTATATGTTTATAATTTAGTTAATATTTGTTTATATACTCCAAGGCACGTTTCAAGAATTTATTACACAAAAGGTAAATTACAGTATATAAATTGCTCACGTTTAAACACAAAAGCTGTGTTGCCTGACTTAAATACAGGAAAAATAAACAAAACAATTACTTAATTCCATGGCCTGATTCTTATTCTTCTAAGATTGGCCCAAACGGATTTTAATTTTTACTAATAAATTATTACACAGATATGAAATGGTAACCTTACGATAAGTCAAAACTTACAGTTTTTTGTGCTTTGAAAATGTCTTTAACTACTTTTACATTTTACCTAGTAGTAGAATCTCTTCGAATGATTTGGCAATGTTGAAAATGCAACATCTTGACTTCCTCTTGTAATTTCGAGTAAAAAACATAGGCCACATAGTAAGAAAGCCGGATAATCTCTAACTGGATACTCAAGAATATATTGAATTTTAATTTCATTTGCAGCGAAATGTAGCCGTTTTCATTTCCATCCAAAAAGTTTTTGTTGAAAAAATTCATTCTAAATGGGCTAAAACCTTAGCTCTTTTAAAGTTTCACTCATATCATATCCCACAGCATTTAATAATATATAAAATAAAAATATGATTTTGATAAATGATAGAAGAATTTAAAATGGTTTTGTCTATTATTGATTGTAAATGCCAAATATTTTTGAATTTTCTATAATTTGAAGAGCCAATGAATTGTTGACTTCATCTGACCTCTACGTCCACTTCAAAGAAAATTGTTATTTCAGAGAGGTGGCTGGTGAACTGACAATCAAAGGATATAAAGGGAGAAATGTTCCTTTTCGGAGAATATTCAGGACCGAATTACTCAAAGAATAAATACTCAATGAAGACATTTATCAAGATATCTTTTAAATCTAGGATTTTTAAAGCATATAGATTTATATATATTTCTTCATACTTTTTTGAAATTGTTTAAGAGAAATTTAAATTTTAAAAGTCGGACAGTAGAATTTATTCCAATAGATGCGGCTGTTTTCCAAATAATGAATTATTATTTTAAACGCATTTTTTACTAATTACTTTGTGCGAATTTTAAATTGTTGTATAGTTCTAAAAATAAGTGTTTTTTTATAGTTTAGAAACTGTCTAATCTTATAATTACATATTTAAGTGACTTTTAAAACGTTTTGTCGTTTATTAAAACTTTTTAAATTTACTTTCTGATTTTAAATTAAATTCTTTGTAAAAATAGTTTATAGGGGAGATGTAAAATATAATGATTTCAAAAATGCCTCGAAATTAAATGTTCGTTATTTTAATTCATAAA
>JAPMOQ010037861.1:0-21515 GCA_026543055.1 Argiope trifasciata | reverse complement strand
TAAATGTTTCTCAATTCAACTATTTCATTCCACATTCCAAAATAGGTAAATTTCAAACTACGCAGTGTGCAATCGTTACAACAATATCCATTGTCAGGGATTTCAAAATTTTAACTATTTAATTTCAAAATCTGAAATCCGATTATTTCATCAGTAAAGGATTAAACGAACAAACAAAACTGAGCAGATTTACTTGAATATTCCACCAATGAGTGCCAATAAAATTTGCAAAATTCCATGCTTGAATAATCACTATTTCATGAGCAGATGACATTTTTCTGTTAAAACTTCAATGCAACCCGCTATGTTAATTTTATCCAATAAAAGATAGATATTAATACTGAATCAAGATTATTGTTTGAAAATTGCTATAATTCATAGTTCACAGTAGTTTTAATAGGAAGGAAGGAATGAAGGTATGTTCTCCGGCGTATGCTCCAGAATCGCAGTTCTTGTTATTGATAGTTTGCGAAAATTCAAAATCCTGAACGAACCACAATCTAGAAATCGACCGTTTGTATGTCAACCTTTATGAGTCCAATCACAGGCTCTCCTTCTCAGTCTTTGTTGTGATTGGTTAAAAGATACGTGTTTATTTACATTAGAGATGGAAAGAAAAAAGCGGATTTTATATAACTGAATTATTGTTTATCCAAATAAGTGTGAAATGATACACGAGAATGTTTTTTCAGTCATACTTTCAATCTTATAACATGCATTTTCAAAATTAAATACATGCTGTCAATGACAATTTTTGAAGTTTTAGCGAATATAAACAGCAATAAGTTGAGAATAAGCATTGAATGCCATTGTACACCTAGCTTTCAAAGTGGCTTTAAGAAAACAATTACAATTATTAAGTAATATTTAATACTATGTAGTAAATAAAAAAAATTCCATTGAATTTCTGCCTGTTTTAAAGAGCTATTTAATATATATTGCAAACAGTTTACTTTTTAAAAATTCCCTGAACCTCCTTTTGACGAACACAAATTGTTTTATGTCTTTTTTTATTTTATCTAAATTGATATTAATATAATTATTTGTATTGAAATTAGATATAATTAGCTAATAATTTAATTTAAAGTTAAGAAGCATATTATGTTTACATATTTTATTATATTTGCTATAAGTTATATTTTAAAGATTTTTAATTTTAAAATTATTAAAAAAGAAAACTCAACAGATAAAAAAAAGGAAATAATTGCTGTAACTTCTAAATATTCATAATTATCATGCAATATGTATTGGGCTGTAATATAGAAATAGCAGGTCTTGTTTCATACCAACTTTAAAAGAATTAACTAAAACTTATAAAAATATTCTGCATTTTTATTGGATTTATTACTTTTAAAGTTTTCTTTATAATACTGTTGGTGTGCAGATACAATTATTATTAAAATAGATTTTTTTAAAATAAAGGATCTTTTTTCATGAAATTTGGTTGTCAGTGTATTCAGATATTAAGTGTTCAGCTTTTTTCTCTGTGTTTTGAAAATTTTTAAAAATATTATATTAGAACTGATGATTTAATATTAGATTTCTTCTTTTCATTTTTATATGGTTGTCTTATATTACGAACATGAATGTTACTGAAATATGTTGTTTGTTTGTATTAAATATAACACCCAAGCTTCACCACAACCTTTATAAACTGTCTTGCTAAATAATCACTTGAACAATTATTTAAAAAACAAATAGCATACTATGCATAAAAGAAAATTACTGCATGTAGTGATGTTTTGAAAGTAAAATAACAGTATGTATGATTTGTGTAGAATAGAACTTGTGATATTAGATCAGAATAAATCAGTACTTTGCACTTTCTTTTTGTTTCTTATTTTAATTCCTTTGTAATTCCTCTTTAATTCTTTTAAGTAGATAAAGAAAATTAATGTATAAGATACATTTTTTAACACTTCAAATGAAGGGTTTGTGCTTTAATAATTCTTAGTATTTTAAAAAGGTTTCCTATTCTTTCTTCTCATGTCTAACTTCCTATTTAATTTTAAAATATTATAAAACTCATTTCTTGTTTGATTGAATTGGCTGATGAATTATGTTGCCTAGAAACAAAATACTATATTGAATAAAATGTCTTTACTTATATTAATTTTGTAAATAATAAATATGTGTGTGCAAAAGATTTGTATTATAAATCATGCTAATAAACTAGCCTGTCCTTTTCATATACCCAGATAAAGTTCTGGCAAATTGTAAACATTTAATGTTTTCAAGTGAATTACTAATAAAAATTCGCCATTTTACAGTGGTAATGTTTTAAACTGAATCACTGGCCCTTTAAATAGCAATATAGTTCTTCCTTTAGTCAAAAGCTTGTGCACTGAAACAATTTTTAATAAAATTACATGTATATAATAGCCTTTCCTTAGACAAAAAGTGATATTCTAGTTTTGATAACATTGCCATTTCTTAACAGAATTGGTGATAGTCCTGAACTCATATAATATTATAAAACTATTGTAAATTAAAAGCATGGTTTTATTAATTAAATTGCAAGTTGTTCAATGTTATTTTTAAATGTTTAACTGAAATGAATAAAAATGTTGTATTACAAAGGAATTTAAATGTCATCAATTACATCAGTTATTTTCAAACATGACTATATTGCTTAAAGCTTTATTTTAAAAAATTCTTATATTTCTTTAATTGTTGTGCACCTTAAAAAGTTGAATTCCCCCATGAAGTAGATTTAAATGTTCATATTGCTAGGAGTTGCCCACACTTATATTGTCTCACTTAAATTTCTTTTTCATGTGTGTTAATAGTTATAAATCTCAAGATCAGCTAAATAATTTGAATGTTAAAAATCAATCCTTTACATCATATATTTGATAATAATTTTTAAAAATAATTCTTTTCCTGTTTATTGAATAAAAGCATTTGTACAGAGAGGAAGAGAATAAATAGATGGTGTTTGAAATCCTCATAATGTGCATTAATTTTATTTTATATATTATTTAATTTAATTTTAAACTGTGAATTTTAAAATGCATAAAATATTATTTTGTGACAATGAGATATGAATTTTAAGGGAAGTTTATGCAAACATTTTTTAGAAAAATATCAAAATTAATATAAATTAGCCGTTTGCTGAGAAATGTAAATAATGAAAAAAAAAAGTATGCCACATGATTTAATGGTTTAAAACACTTTTTTCTTTTTTTAGAAAATCATACAATTATTTTTTTAAAGGCTAAATTAAAAAAAAAAAATTTAAAAGATCTTCAATGAAATGATAAGATTAGAGAAATTTTATTTCTACCATCTGGGATTAAGTTTTCCTAAAAGTTAAATATTTTATGAAACTGTCTTAATGATTTCCTCAACAAAATAATTTTACTTTACTAAGCATTTATGACATGAAATTTACGCATACCATTCTGTAGTTCATTTTTTATTAGCAGCATATTTCTGCTTTTTATTATTTTTTATTAATTATTTTTTAAACATTTAATTAAGTTATGAAAATAAATGTCAACTTTTTTTTTACTTTTGCTTGACTTCATCTTGCAATTTCTGAAATAATTATAGCAAAAAAAAAAAAAGTATCATTTATGCCAGTTTAAGGTGTAAATACTTATTTATGATTTTGTAATTTAGATCTGTTATATATAATAAATACATTATTAAATCAATTAATTTTTTCTGAAGGTTTTTATTTAAATATCATAGGATGGAATCATTGATTTATAAAATATCCTTGTTTGTTTAAGGTCACTTTACATTACTGGGTCCTTTTCTTACCGCTGAAGAAAATAGCAATTTTCAGATTCTTCAACCATATTTGTTATACTTAATTTCAGTGAAATTGTTAACTATAATTTCATCTTTATGATTTCCTATAATTATCACATTTTAAGAAATGTTATTTTAAGATTTTTCATATAATTTGTCTATTGTGTGCATGGACCTTTCTAATGAAGACAAGTCAGCTTAGAACTTCTGAAATAGTTACTGAACACAAATGTTTTGTATGGGAATTTAAAGTAAAAATACTTAATTTTTCAAAGATGCTAGTCTGAAGACAGCAGGCTACATTGTTTAATTTTCATAGATTTTTAAATTAAGTGAGTCCTTTTCTCAACAATGAAGGATATCTAGTTACCTTTTGGGACCATCTGGTTTCCCAGGAATTTTTGTTGTATTTAATTTTATTTAAATCATATAAACGTAGCCATTGGTGAACATTTTACTTTATCTAATAACAATTTACCTAGTTTGAAACATGATGATAAAAGTCATATCATGGCTGGCTACTGTTCTGAAAATATCACAAGATATATTGACATTTAATTCTGCATACTGGATATAACTTTTATCTTTTAATATACAGTAAAACCTGTTTTTGAGCGGTGGATAGGGACCGCATAAAAAAAGTCGGACTTAGAAAATACATCAATGATTTATGAAATAGATGAGAGGATGCTTTCAATTAAATTAAATAATAAAATTAGACCTAAAGAAATTGCAAAAATATTTAATTCTTCATTGCACATATACATGGAGAGGTTTTCAAATTTTACATTAAATAGTTTGCTGCTACTCGTCGTAATCCAAAATGCACATCTTCTTGTGTTGAAAATCGCTTTCGTCTCTTGAAGATATGATTTCAATTGATTTGGTTTTTGGTACCATAAAGTCAGTGATCAGTTTTTGTGGCGACGGTCGACTGGTCAATTGCTTGTAAACGCCACGATAATGAGACATACATGATCTGAGCTCTTTTTGGAATTATAAGCGTCTTTCCGCATTGGTATCTATTTTAAGAAAATGCTTTTCCAAATTTTTAGAAATCTTGATCCCTGCATATATTTTATCTGCTGTAATAGATTCCGGTTCTCCTTGTCCATTTTCATAATCTATCAAACTACTGATAATGTCACTATCATCTACAGTTTGGTCCTCAATCATCTCGTCCAGGTCATTTTCGTCGAAAGTATCAAGCGAGCGCACTAATTTCAGATAATAGCGTTGACGCGTTTTTGGTAACGTTTCTATTAATTAAGCATTCAGGCCAGATCGCTTTCCAACACAAATTTAATGCGTGTTGTTTGATTTATACAGTTGCTGCAATATGGTTTATGCAGTCTAATATTGAAATTTTTTTCCAAACATCAGTAAGGCTTAATTTATCGTTCTCTAGCTTTTTTAAAATGTAGCTGAAAGTTAATTTAATATAACGTTTCTTAAAATTTGTGATTATGCCCTGATCCAGTGGTTGTGTAAGGCTAATCGTATTTGGTTGTAAAAACACTATTTGTACATTAAGATGTTCTATACAGAGATGACAGGTGTATTATCTACAATTAGCAACATTTTAAACGGAAGACCCATCTCTTTGATGTATTTTTCAACTTCTGGTACAAAAGAATCGTTAAACCATGTTGTAAATACAGCTGATGTGACCCATGCTTTTTTATTTGGCATGAAGTGTACTGGATGTTCAGATAAATTTACGCCTTTTAGAACACGCGGATGTAAAGCTTTGTTTATAATAAGTGGTGTTAACATCCTTGTACCAGATTCATTACTGCAAAGCAGAAGTGTGATTCGATCCTTTTCTGCTTTAAAACCACTTACAGTTTTCTCCGATTTCCCAATGAATGATCGTCTGGGCATCTTTTTCCAGAATAACCCAGTTTCATCTGCATTAAATACTTGATCTGGGCAATCTCCGCCATCATCAATAATTTCCGTTAATACTTTGTGCTGATTCATAGCAGTTGTTTCATCGGCGGACGCTACTTCGCCTTGTACTTTCACATTGTGAAGTGCGAACCATTGTAAAAATCCAGCAAACCAGCCAATGCTAGCAGAAAATTTCACGTTCTGTAAACAGGTGACGAACTTGGTTCTAAATCCTTCAGTTGGTTGAAATACTTTCTTGCTTTTTCTTGAATTAATTCTTTGTGAAAGGGGATTCGTTTTTTAGTTAAATCTTTAACCCACAACACGAGAGCCTTTTCCGTCTTCTCTATTTTAAGATTTCTCGAATACGATGCTCTTTTACTACTATCAAAATGTCACTTTTCTTGCTTCAAACAAAAATTTGTCTATATTTCTTTGATAATATTAGTTTCCATAAATAACCGAGTCAATTTAATCATACTATTCCACAAATAATTTTTAACTATATTATGGAGGGAAAAAACCGGTCTCTTTTAAATTGCACTACAGAATCGGCATGGATCTCCGTTAGATTTGAATGCAGAGAAAACTAAACAAAAAGCAATACAAAAATCTTTACTTAAATATTCAATCACCATTTATTGCCTACAGAAATAAAAATGTTTCTATTAATTTAGGAAAAATACATTAGTATTATTCTCAATTTAAGTGAACTGCCATTTTTAAAATAGAGTTACTCGCTTTCTCCAATGATGACATTTTTAATGGGGGGGATACCCTCATTATTGGCATTTTTGATTCAAGCAGAAAAGAAGAATCACCCTGTAGTATCAGACTTCGACGTTTGAGTTAAATATTATTCAAAATTAATACTTTTCAATATATAAGCAAAGGATTGATATATATTCTTTTACCTTAAAAGAAATTAATCGCTTTCGGTGACCAGTTGTTCATCGCTTATATTAAAAGCAGTAATTAGCCATTTCAATTAAAGAAACAGATGAATCAGCTGACATGGATGGAAATTTAGTATTAATTTTACACTGTGGTAGATAATAAGTAGAAAATAAAAGTGAAGAAAATTAATAAACAAAATAACAGGAAGAACAAATTGAAAGGGAGAGGAATTAAATTGGAGTAGATGACAATTAAATTGAATTAGGATTTCTGGAATTACTTTTATACTTTTACTTAAGTAGAAAAATTATTTCGGCTTTTCTGTACGGAAAGCAAAGGGGATAACGTTTATCAGCATTATTTACATTTTTATTTTTTGAAAGCTATACCTTCTCATAGTGAATATTATTTAATAATAAAAATTTTAAAAAACATAGTCTTAGTCTTTAGATTTCTTTACTCCTAATTTCTAGAGTGCATTAAAAATAGTTCCATATTAAAATACATATTTAATAACTTTAAAAAATAGAACTAAATGAACTTCTTATGGCAGGCATCATTGCATTTCTATGGTGTTTTTCATACTTTTTGCTAAGTTAAATATGAAAGCGGAATATTGATTAGTAATTTTATAAAATCATATTAATTTTATTATTAATAATTAACTAGAATAATTAATATTCATTAACTAATGAAATAAGAATTATTACTTCATATTCAAATTCATTTTCTTAGTACTCAATGTTAAAATGCATTAATAATCATCCAAGAATTAAGACATTTATTCTATTTTTAGATCATATCTATTTATAAATGAAATTAAAAAAAACCTAAAATCTATATAATACATATTAAATAGACACAATTCAAAAATAGAATTTTTTTAAAAAACCTCTAAAATGTAGGTGTAGCTCAAAATATTTACATACATTGCATATTTTGAATTAGTTTAAAAAAATGAACTAATGGCATCTCAATTTTCCATTATAGATACATTATTGAATAACTGAATATATATATATATGAAAATAAACTGAATATGCAAATAAAAATATTAATAGTTATGCAACTATTAAAAAAATTTTAAGGTGTTATTTGGGAAGGGGGAGGACTCACAGACCACAATGCAATATAAAAATCAATATTACACTAAGATGCAAATGAATAAGTTATTGGCATATCCATTCAAGAAGATCTATCACAGCTGTGATGCATGCAAATAACTGCTATCACAGATGGACAGATCATCTAGTTTACCACTGCCAGCTGGATTTTCTTCCTTAGCAAATCTTCCATTTTCTTATCCAATATTTTCAAGATGAATATTATTAAACATCAATACTGCAATATTACATCCATTTTTGAGCATGAGATATTTAAAAAACAAAGATATAATAACTGGAAAAACACAGACAAACTTATATTATAGGAGCCATAATGAAAAAATAAGTGGCTAAAAATTAAGTATTGTAACTTAAAAACAGATGACCTTTTAATAAAATAACTGCGAATCAGGTAAATATGATACATTCTATTTTGTTGAATTAGAAAGAAAACTACATAACAAATAAATTTATTATGAATGATTGAAGACAACCAAACTAAATATTTATCTTTAGATTGAATAATATTAGGAATAAACAAAGCTACAAGGTAATGAGAAGTACATAAATGCTATTAAAGTAAATGCAAATATAAATCGCAACTTAAAAATAAAATAATTTTTTTAAATTAAAATTATTACAAAATGACCTGGTTACAATGCATTACACTTCATGAAACAAGAGGATTGTCATAAATAGCAGCTAAAAATAAAATGGGAAAACTCAATTATAAATACTGCCATTTATTTCTCGCACTGCTATGCAAAAAGATTTATTAAAAGGAAAGACATAATTGTTGATAAAATTAATCTAAAAGCAGAAGAGATTCGTATAAAATTTGAGTCAGATATTTTAAATTGAATTATTGATTCAAATGATTTTAAAATCTCTTTTTTAAACTTGCATAAAATAAGTAGATGTATTAATGTTTTCAATTATGCATACTGTGAGTTTCTAGCAAGTTTCTCTGAACCCATATGATTTAATAATCATAATAAAAATTTTACAGCACTAGATTGACTATTAAAAATCATTGGAAACTATGTAACATTATACACAAAAAATAACTGTAAACTTACTTTTAATCTTATGTATCAAATGTATAATAAATATGTTGAAATAGTATTATATAATTTAATATAATTTCTTCCTGAGAACCATAGTAAATTTCAAGATTTGAATTCACATTCTTACTATAAGACAAATAAATACATGTGTCATACACACCTTTAAATAATTTTTATATTTATTATTAATAAAAAATAAAAGATGCACTGTTTTTAAATAAATCCAAAAATTATGTTATGATGAAAAAAATATAACTATAGTCTAAAATATATAAACAAAAATTAATTTATTTACAAGTTATTGAATAAATTATATATATAAATTAAGTATTAGGATATTAACTGCATGCTGTTGATGAATATAGTCAAGATTTAACTATGAAAAATTTATTTGCAATGATCCTTGACAATTAATAAATAGAATGCAGCAAATACAACTAAAAACTAAAGTTTTCTTCAAACCTTATGATTTTTTTGCATTTTATTTATTATTGATATTTATAATTATTTAATAAATGAAGGAAAATGATATACAAAATTATTTGGGTATTTATTTGAATCATCGAGTACAATCATTTCATGACAATCGAAGACATTTGCTTTAATAATACTCCAACATTATTTAGGAAATACATGCTCAAGTTATCCAGTTGATTTAAAATGTAAAATGCATAATAAAAAATTAACGTGCATATAAAAAGGTTGTTCGATATTGTTTTGTTTATACTTCATAAGAAAGAATCGCACAAAACGTTCAGTCTTTCATTGCTTCTTCTATAATTATTTCACTCAAACAAACTTTTTACCTTTCTTTTAATTCAGTCTATTTATTTGAACTCATTATGCAAAAAACTGTATAGTTAATTTTAAAAAGTACAAAAATTGTTAATTTTCCTGATGAAATTAACCATAAAATTAAATTCAATAGAGTAAAAAATTTAAAACAAGAGAAATAAACGTCAAATTTGGAATTTGCAAAGTCTAACAGAGCAAAAGAAAGTGAATAATATTTATATACAGTTGAAGAGAATTAGTCATTAAAAGAGAACACATGGTGATTGGTGAAAATAGTATGCATTTCTGAAGGTGGAATATTATCAGACAATACTTTCTGAAAGTTAATTCAGTCTTGATTAGAAAGTTGTCATGCGAGTCCATGATTAGTTAACAAAAAGATAAAGAATGAATTACAATTTCTTGATACTTATTTACTATCACAAATTTTCTATCATGAGTAAATAAGGAAATAAAATGCACGCAATAAGTTTTCACCATAAATAAACATAACAATGAATTTTTTTTACCCATATTCATCTATTATCCTGAATGTATAAAAACTTGTTCAAAAAGTATATTATATACCATAATTAAAACTCAGCAGAAATATTATAGTGGAATTTAAAAAGAAACTAGAATATTCTTATATGATAGCCAAAATAAATTATACCCACAGCAATGCTTGGCAAAAGGATCTCGAAGTGTAAACCTAAGCAATATGTGGGCAAATCGTCAGGCTCATGTCAACCTTTAGGAGTCCAATCACAGCAAACTTAACATCAGCCTGATGCTACAAGCCTGATTTATAAGATGCACTGTGATTGTACTCATTTAGGTTGACATACAAACGGCCGATCTCTAGAAAGTGTCAATTTCCAAAATCCTGTCAGCATTTTCTTCACTTCACTTCAAAGTGAATATTACTATTTATAATCTTGTTGTGTTGGTTTTACTTCTATAACTTGAACATATATTCGAAATCATAGCGAAGATTTTCGGTGTTTCTATCATTAACTTTTAATTTTGAAAATAAATATTTAAAATTACTATAATAAAAATTAATTTTAGAAAGAAAAAAAAAACTTTCTGAATCACAGATTTGTAGCAACAATGGAAGATGTTCCTTTAAAGGCCTTATCACACGGTCAAATATATCGTCACTTTCTCTGACGAAAGTGACGTCACTTGAGCATTTGCTGTCTGGTAAACCTAGAAGAGCAGGTGAATAAGTTGGCGTATTTATCGCTCTTTATTCATTACTTCAATTAAGTGAATGTTTGCAGTTTTTCATTTCATAACTCGTGGATGCTCCGTGCAAAATGGATATCAATGAGCCGGCATTATTATGCATCATCCTGGGAACAGTGCTAAGAGAAATCCCAAAGAAGATTGTGGTCGTGGAAGTGGCTGCTTAGACGCATACAGGAAGGCTGCTTGGAAAATTTAATGAGAGAATTAGCTTTGGAGGTAAGCAAAAAATTAGCTAGCATTTTTTAAGTAAAATGTTTCGTAACAAAATGATGCAGATATAAAGAATTTCTATTATTATCTTTGCTTAGGAAAAGCATTATCCTTGCTTATTTGAGTAATTTTTAAATTTATTTATATGCAATACTTAAGATATGCATTCCAGATTTGTCTATTGGTTATTTACTTTTAAGGAATTTAAATAATTAATTATTAATACAATTTGTATTAATGAGCAGAGTTGACATTTTTGAATGTTCCAAACATTCAGTCATTAAGAATAATGTTGTATTTAATAAATCTGTGTATGGATAGTTATCTTAAAGTTGTTCATTTTAAAAAATATGAGTTGTATTTTTCAATTTAGGATGCTGAAGGTTATAGAAGATGGTTGAGAATGGACACAGCATCATTTGAGTATCTTCTGTCAATGGTATCTCCCTATATTTGTGGATGTATTTTATCTATATTTTTTGTAATGTGCAAATAAAAATTATTAAGATGTGATTTTGCTTCCTTGTTTTTTAATGATTACTACAAATTAAAATGAATTAATTGATATATAAATTGTATAGATTTTGAAAATGGTATCTATCCCTTTTATATAATTTGAAATAGTTATAATTTATTCTATATATACAAATTGAAAAAACTTCAGTCACAATATTAATAATAATTACATAAGAAAAGTATAATAATTTTATTAGTAAGCTTTAAATTGTTGACTTATTTCAGAGTAATAATTATTTAAAAGAAACTATATTCGTAAAATTCAACATTTAAATAAAATATACAAGAAAACATCTAATTTTTCATAAAACACTGCCATAGCCATTTGTCTAAATGATATAGAAAAGAATAAAACAGTATTAAACTAGTTTTAAAACAATCATTACATTGAAAACACTAACTAAAGTTTTATATAAAAAGTAAAATTCAATTACTGTGAAAATTTGGAGAATGCTCTTTTGGAACTTGCAGCTAAATTATTAAGTTTGTGCAATGAAATTCCATTGCATTTAGAAATTGCTACTTCTATTGAAATTTATTTTCAGCTAAAAAAATTTTGAATTAATTGTAAGTTATGCTTCAAATTTAATCTTTACAGTTCTTAATATAATGAATATGAAATGGATTGTAAAATGAGACAAGTTGTACATTTATCAAATTTAAAAATGAGTTTCCTTTGAGTGTCTTTTTCATTTCATATAATGTCATTTATTGTCCCATTCAACTGGTTGTAATGGTAATTAAAAATTCCATTACTTTTCTTTTGCTATGTTAAATATTTTTGTTGTTAATCTTTAACAAGCAAAAACATTTTATATTGTATTTGTGTTAGGATTAATTAATTGAATTTATAAAATACTATCTTATTGACATTAAATTTAAAACAAAAGCATATTGAAAAAATTTTGTGTGTGTTTCCTTAATTAAGCTTAACAGGGTGCATAGCATCATGCAAAGTGCTTAAATTTGAGCATTTTTAAGTGCCTTAAAAGTGTTTATTATTTAGAAAAATATAATATAAAATATATATCTATTAAGGATGCATAATCCCAAATTAAATGGTTATTTGCTAATTTAAAAGAAAAAAGAAGCCTAAATTTTATTGTTAATCATATGAAAGGTGATTTAATTTTTTAATACTATATGATCATCAGTTTAAGGTTAGAAAACAGAATTAATCCTTATTAACATTAACTAAATTTTAAAATTATATAGAAGCAGTTAATGAGTTATTAAGAAATTACAATTATCCAAAGATTCGATATGATCAAATAAATTCACAAAAAGAAAACAATTCACAGCAATGATTTTTTATTCATGAATAAATATCAGGTTGGAGTTCTCCAAATTCCATAACAAGTTCGAATATTCTTCGTATGAACTGTTCCCCATACGCTGGTGCCAGTTTTTTTAAAGTGCAGACAACGTGTTGTCCCACAACATGGGAAACAGATTCTGAAGCTTCACTTTTTTTTTTTAATTCCGCCGACACCATTTTCAATACCTCTTCCCCCACATTAGTCTGGCGGCGTCTTTTGGGAGGAGGACCTTGATTAGAAGTTCTTGGCATTGCAGACCTTTTCACTTGTGTGCTTAAGGAAGCCTCTATAATGCATTCCACATCCACACTCTCCGGCCGGAAGCTTTCCTCTTGCACAGAAATCTATAAAGAATAATATTTTCAATATGCATTGAAGTATTAATCAAAGAATACATTTAAATAGGCATAAAAATGCCCGTACTAAGAATAAAAGTACTACTGAAATCCTTCAAGAGATTAGATGCCAGACTCTTCTCTAATAATGATTGATTGAATGAATGGTATATAGTGAATTAATGATATGATCACCAATGATGTATTTAATAAAATTCAATTACATTAGGTGTTATTTAGTTATACATTTTATTTCAATTCATCTCTTGACCAGCTTTTTTATCATTCAGTTTTAAAACTTAAAAGTAAATGATTAAGCCTAATTATAACTAAATATACATATAAGTTATTCATAGCTAATAACACTAATATAAATATAACTAATAACATATAAGTTATAACCAACTAAATAAAAGCATGATATAAGAATTAAAAACATTTTTGTAAAATATACCATTGGTTCAAAACATCCAATTTCATTTGTGATGGACTCATCCAAATTGGATTCAGATGAGCCAGCTGCGATGGTGTCTCCAAGGAACAGGATTCTTTGATAATGCACCCGTTTTGGTGCAATATCTAGGGCCATTGAGCCTGAAGGCAACTTCGTCTTTTTTTTTCCCTCTGAAAATATGTTCGCAACATGCAGAATTTCTTGCGAATTATTTCTGGAATAAAAAAGAATTTAGTATTAAATACATATACTTCATTATATAAATATGTGAGTGCATGCATTATAATAATGTCACTTAATGTAGAAAACATCAATAATGCAAAAGGAGAAAAAAAATCACAATACAAAATTTAATTCTGTATAATTTGATTTGTAAATGAATGTAGAACAAATTGTCAAAATTTTGATTTCAGTTTCATTAATATATTGGCTGTACTGGTAAGGAAATACTGCTGCATGTTAATACACAATTAAATAAGTGAAAAACAATCACAAATAGAAATTAATAATGAATAAGAATGTCATAAGTTAAGAGCTAACTCGCCACATTAGCCATCTTGTCTAATATAATGAATAACACAATTATACAACCTATACATGGATCAATATAGTTAATAAATTGCATCCCAACATTTAAAACAATTAATGAACTTATTTATGTGTTTCATATTTCAGCTGGGATTAAAAGAAATGGAAGATAAAATAATTCAGCAGAAGAGGCTAATATTTATAATATGTTTTATATATACAAACACAAAAAATTAGTAAGAATTTTTTGTACATACTTTAAAAAGAATTTTAAAAATTTATTAAATGCTGTCTTTCTACATGTCATAAAATGAATTCACATAAAACATTTTTTGATCACATCATACTCAGAAACAGAATATTTCACCTACTTGATGTTAAGAGGTCCTCATCCTCGGGCCATCTTCGAATCATCTCGATTCGTATTAAATCGAACAAAGTCCTTTTAAAAGTTTTTTTCATATGATATGGATCCCATAGAGCCGGCTTCTCATGAACAAGATGAATGAGAGCCGACTCTTTCTCAGCTGATCAAACACATCTTTTTGCCATTTTTAAATTTTAAGAGCACTAAAAACACGATGTTGATTAATTGAAATCAAGGTAAAAAGTGGCAGAAATAATCAAACTACTTTTTACTCCAAAGGTGGAGGAATTTGATAAAAAGAACATTGCTATGGAATTTGCTAATTACTGTTTACAAAGAAGTTGGCGTCAATCGCGGCGTTCTTGACGCACTACGTCACTATTGAAGTTCCATATGATTGGTTGAATTTCGTCAGAATCCAAAATTTCGACAGTGATTTCGGACATGTTCGAAAAAATTGTCGATCATCAAAAACTTGCTTGACCAGTTCTTGAGGGTAGAAAAGGGAGCTTGCTCACGGAAAGTCTGACGGTATTTTGTCGTGTGATAAGGCCTTTAATAAGACAGATAACATCTACAGAACAGAGCATGCTTTTACTGAGTGGTTATGTTACTGACCTTCAGACACAAAGGTCCCGGGTTCTATTCTGATCACATCACCTCTCGCAATGCCAATGATGTGGGGGTTCTTGGGAAGCACCTAGGCTCAGTGGCCTTTCATCTTCCATTCAGCTGAAATGATAGTTAGTGACAAACAAAATATGCTGAGCAGTAATGTTGAATTATAGTAAGGAATTTATTATATTCATCCATGATGTTGTGAAAACTGATTGACATATGTTAAGTGAGCATCAAAAAAAGCAAAAAGAAGAAAATAAAAAAAAAATACGTGAAAAAAAAAAGAATTAAGTGATGGAGTTGTTTATTCGCTATAATTTGGTGGCTTATTGTCCTAACGTGTTACATTGGCGATTGGCGGGGGGTCATGCTGTCGGTGCACAGGGGTGAAGGGTTTTGTTTATGTTAGGAGCGTTCTGGGTCTTCTCCTGTTACGATTACTCTTGGGATCGTAGGTAGGGATTTCTAGAATCGCTTCGTTCTGGTTGGAGTCTAGTTTCCGATAGTAATTTTTTGAAATTCTCTTGAAAAAGTCCCCAATAGTAGGCAGCCTTAGACCTTTTAAAATATTTTTGTTTCTTATATACCAAGGCATGTTTGTAATTTGCCTTGCGGTGCTGTTTTGGAGTGCCTCTAGCTTACTGATATGGGTTTTAGCTGCCGCTCCCCATACAGGTGAAGCGTAGCTAATTAGTGGCCGGAGGAGAGATTTGTATAGCAGGAGTTTGTTACTTAGCGAGAGTTTAGAGTTCCGGCCCAGTAGGGGGTAGAGCGCTCCGGTGACCTCTAACGATGAACCTTCAACCTTCATGCAACTGATGTGGTGCCACTTATCCGCAACAAAAGTCGTCAGACTCACTTGACGCAACAATTCCCGCACGCTCGCCATAACGCTTGGCTTGACAAAAAAGTTCTCCGCTCGCCAAACAAAGATGGATACTTCGCATTAGACACAACAGCTACACACAGCAACCACTCACTCAACAACAACGCATATCGTTCGTCAACTCACTGGAGGGTGAGTCTGTGGTGATATCTTAATAAGACTGATAACATCTACAGAACAGAGCATGCTTTTGCCCTGTGGTTATTTTACTAGGCTTCAGATCTAAAAGTCTCAGGTTCTATTGCAAGAACATCTCACCTCCCACAGGGTCATAAACCTGGAACCCTCCAATTCTTAAAGAAGATGAAGTAGCTTCTGAGGATAAAGACCTCTGAGCACCCGCAGGCATAACTTGGAGCTCAAATGAAGATAACACACACACACATTCGCTAGTACAACTCCTTATTACAGGGCGGGAGTTCATTCACACCTCACAAAAAGAACACAAGGGGAAAAAAGAAAACATGCCAGAACTGAAACGTCCAGATCACGGGGAAGTGTTCCTACCTCATTTTGCTCGAACACACACGGCACAACCCTTTGTAGGGGGCGGTAGAATACATTCATACACTCATTCATCCATCAGCAAGTCAGAATTGAGATTCGAATCAGAGACCGACTCATCCCTGATTCAGTACTCCCCAGAGGTATAGTTTTGTGATGAGAACTTGGAGGACTTTGCAGTCACGACCTATTGAGCGTGCCCCCACTGACATGAGCCAACACGGCGGTCTTTAGACAAGACGAGGACAGAGCCCCAGACCTTTCGGTTACGAGACGTACGCTCTACCAACCAGGCTACCGCTTCCCAAGCAATCAGTTGATCAAGTTGATTAGAAATCGGTTGAATAGTACGGAAGCGTATAAAGTACAAACAAACAACAATTCATTTTTATATAATCGATTTATTTATTCTTTTCGAATTGGTGTTCTTTGAGAATTGTAAGGGAATAAACTATTTTTTGTATCTTTCATGATTCGTTTAATATTCGTTCGGAATTCTCAATCTCAAGATTAATGTTAGAAAATTTGATTAAAATATTTTTTTTTTCGAATTGAATTAACACCGAAAATATATTTATTAAATAAATTTGTTGATAAAGTTGAAATAATATTTTTTTAAAGTTAAAAAAATGCAAAAATGTTTGTGCCCTAATATTTCTAAAAAGGGCTAAAAAAACACCGCTAAAATTTTACTAATTTTTAATTAAAATTTCAGTCCTCTAGGAGTGCTTCCCCCGAAACTTTCTCGCATACTCCTTAATAAGGTGTTTTTTTCAGAGAACGACTGACATAGCATTTGCATAGAATAGCTACAAAATATTAACCTGTACCTTGAATTTAACACCTTTATTGAATTTGTGAGTAAATTTGACAATAATCCATGCCTAATGGGTGTGCTAGATATATTCAAAACTAGCTGCCTTTGGCGATCAGCTGGTTCGCCATGAGTAATGCATTCTAAAATTTTCAATTAAATCACATAGTCATTAGCCAAAATTTAACAAATAGTTAAAGTTAAAAGCTTCAGTTGTTAGTAATAAAAGAGTCGGTAACTTTATTCGGAAAAACGTTTTGAGTTTAATACTCTAATAATTTATAGGATATGCTTCCAAAATATTAAAAATGTTTTTTTTTTCGGTGATGTTGCCAAAATATTAAATATGTTTTTTTAAAGAAAGCGAAAAAGCGAAAAAAATTATTCATTAAATGATTTAGATGTTGCAAACGATTATAGAAACCTTTGCTTTGCATTGATTTTTTAAGAAAACATCACATTTTATATTTCTTTTATTTTATCCAGTCACGTGCTAAAAGTTGCATTTCTTCGGATTTAATTTGCGATGATAGTTGATTCTTTTTATTTAAACTTCCGTGGTTGTTTTCTTTTATTTTACCCAGTCACGTGATAAAATAAACATGGTTAAAATATTTCTTTAAAAATTCGTTAAAAATAGAAGTTTTAGTTATACATTAAAACACTGATACCATTAGAAAGCTCATTTTTTAATCTTTAAATGGATGTAAAAATCATGTTTGTGCGATCATTTTTTTCGGAAGTGATAGTGGAAAAACGTCGACATTTTGCTACATTTTTAATGAATTCAAATTCTAATTAAAAATACAAAAAAAGGGCTCCGAGGTGCACCTCCCGGCACACACGCGCCAACACACACACACACACACACACACACACACACACACACACACACACACACACACACACCCACACCCACACACACACACACACACACACACACACACACACACACACACACACACACACACACACACACACACACACACACACACACACACACACATTGAGCTTTATTATAAGTATAGATTATTTTTTTATATGTTACATAATTTTACTATGCCTGTAATCATTTCGTAAGTGCCAGTAATAAGTATTCAAAGTTTCATCGCAATTAGATGAGAGGTACGGCACCGCATAAGAGACATATGGACAAACGCTCATTTTTATTTATATAGATTGCATAATTTTACTATGCTTTGGCTGTAAATAAATGCATTATTTGGAATTCTACTTCTTATTTTGATCGGTCAGGATCAAGTCATTACAATATTAAGGTATACGTTCAAAGGAAATTTTTTGAAAAATTGGATTTTTTAGAAACTACATAAAGCTATGGTTTTCAGATGTATTGTTAATTATAGTAAAAGAATACTATAAATACAAAAAATGTTTTTGAAAATACAAAATATCTTGAGAAACAAGAAAGTGTGTAATAAATTCTAATGAAATTGAACCAAAACGGTTTACATTCTAACACAAAATGGTATTGCAGAAAAGCTATTTTTCTTTATACATAAGTTATAGAATATAATGATGAATGGAATGGACCAAAATCTAAGAAACATTTTGAGATGCAAAGAAGTTATGGGTAAAAATATAAGTATATATCCAAATTTTCGGAACATTCACAACTTAATTTTTCGAAAGAAAAACCCTATAAATGAAAAATTATTTCACCCACATAAAACCGTTGGCTCATTTCATTGTCCATATTATTTCAAACACACGCTGAAATGTTTATCTAAATACCTCTACTTGTTTTTGCGATATCATGCTAATGGTGGAGAATTTTTATGAATATTAAAATTTTGAAAAATGCCTGAAGTTAAAGACAAATTTTAGTTGGGAAAATATGGGAAAATATGCATGATAGGTGAGGCCTTCCTCTTCCTAGAAGAGATAATCTGTTTTGGAAAGATTAAAGTCTGAGCTAGAAGAAATAACTACAAAAAATAAATCGCCCATGTGGTCGATTTCAAGCAGTGGTAAGATTTTTATTTACTCTATCCCAATTCTTTTAAAATATTTGTTTTTAATTTTAAGCATACTCTTTGACACACTTTTTTCCAGTGGCACTGATTTAACGTTCCCTAAAATCAAAGGCAAATGAATTGCCGAAACCCACGCAGGAAAATTAAAGCTTTTTCGATCAAATGAAACTGATGTTCAAAGGCTGGTTGGTTGGTTGGTTGTGTGTGTGTGGTTTATTGGCGCAAGAGCCATACTTGGCCAAACTGCGCCAAGCACATGTTAAAATTAGAACAGACATTTAAAACAACACGATTTTAAAAGCAGACTTAAGTCATTGAAACCCCATGAAATGCATCGAACACATGAGTATTGAAAAAAGAACGATTTTAAGGTAAGACGGGTAAAATTGGCAAAATTGCTCGAAAATTTCCAATGTAAGCAAAGAGCATAGGTTATCAAATATACTGTAAAAAAACTAATAGCTTTCAATTAAAAAGATTGGGATGGTGTGTTTCATCCATCAAGTCACGCAAGGTAACAGATAAGGAATTAAAAAAATTGGCGATGGGAATTAAAAGAAGGACACTCGATCAAAATATGCTTGACAGTAACATTAGTATGACAAGTGGAACATACGGGTGCTCTTTCTCCAAAAATAAGGTGCTTATGTGTGAAACGTGTGTGTCCTATATGGAGTCGAGTCCATTTGACATTGAACTCTCTTATAGGGAGGACTTTCCACAATCCAATGGAAGGTTTGATGGAATACAATTTTTCAAAAGACAGACACAGTTTTGGAATGTTACCTCTCTTTCATACCAACATCGGAGAAAATATCCTCAGAAATATTTTCTCACAATCAATTTTCTCATCTGAAAATTCAAATTTTTACTTTTATAATGATAATTTTTAACAAGTGACAGCCTTATTCATTTCAGAAAATAATTTAACAGGCGATTTGGAAATAATCAGATTTATAGTGTCACGTAGATAGAACTCAAGAAGACAAAGCAAGTAGAGCTAAATCAATTTATTAGCTAAGCTCTGGACTAAGAACCCTGCGACCGAGAGATCTTAAGCTTTTATGCAGGTAGGGTGAGTTCCTGAATACCTTTCTGGAGACAGTAAGAAAAGTCCAGAGCACTCATATGGTCAATTAAAGAAAAGTCCAGAATCTTCTGGAGCATGAAATCAAGGTAAAACGAATTTTAAGTCCTCTGGGATTCGAACACATAACTTCCTGCTTATGAGTCCTGCGTCATAACAATTCAGCTATGCAGAGTAGGCGATGTTTCGTTTCAATGCGGCAATAGCCAATATAGTTTTTAGCCAAAGTTTAAACTTTGAATTACTGTCCAGCATTTTGTTACTTTCGTTTTTAGAATAATATATTTCGGTTGACTAAGTCGTTCGTTCCCTCTGAAATATCGATTTATTTTCTTTCCAAGGTAGTGAGGATTAATAGCAAACATGAGAACACTCTTCAATTTTAACCGAAGACTATAAAAGTTAATCTTTCGAGAACAAATGAAATGTATTTTGTTGTTGTCCAATACACTGACTACCAATAAGTATTTGGACAACTGTGGTAGAAAAGAAAAACTAACTTTATTCAAAATCAATAGTTGGCAGAGCCTCCACGAGAGGCCATACCAGCGTGGACCCTCCGGGGCATGCTTTCCACAAGTCTTTGTATGACAGCTGGTGGTATTTTCTTCCACTCGGCTTGGAGAAGTTCCTTCACCGATTTTGCAGTGCACCCCTGAATTCGGTGATGCCATTCGTCCCAGAGGTTCTTGATTGGGTTCATGTCTGGGCAGACCAGTCCATTCGATGAACTCCATTGGCACCCTACCAAGCGTTGGTGAACGTAGAAAAATCACAACTGGCATCCTGAAAGTAACAGGGGCAACCCGTCAAATTGCCACAAGCCCATTGTCATCCCAAATAGTGCAGTAGGCATCGGAGTGCAGCTTACCATGAATGGGTCCCAGCCCATGCCAGGAGAAACACCCTCAGACCATCATTCCAGATATCGTCATTTGCATAGGTGTTCAAATACTTATTGGTAGTCAGTGTATACAAAAAGCTGTTTCCAGAGCATATCAGTGAAAATCTAAGAATTTTTTTTCAGAAGCAGACGTTAAAGAATATGCGTCAGTAAAAGTGTTAATTTAGCTTAATCCTTTATTTACCGAATTATGTTGGTATCCTTTTTTCAACTTCATTTTTGCACCAATAGT